>CAIGRF010120892.1:0-31152 GCA_903798235.1 Fraxinus ornus | reverse complement strand
TTTTTTTTCAACTACACATTCTTCATCAATACATTCTTCCAAAATAATGTGGCTCAAACACACCCATATATTGAATTCAATGAATTAATGTCATAAAAGTACATAGACAAAAAAATATACGGCGAAACCGGCGGTTTAAAACCGGACCAAACCGTTAGGTTTAGGTTTGAGTTTTTTCCAAACCGTTCAAAATGGTTTGGTTTAGGTTTGAGTTTTTCTCAAACCGGTTTAAACGGTTTGGTTTGAAAATTTGTCAAAAACCGCAAAAACCGGACCGCTTACACCCCTAACTGTTTATATGTTCTGTGTTGTCTAATTTTATTATGTATATTTGTCTCATATATTTGTATCTTGTTTGAGAAATTAAAATGAAAATCAAAGCAAGGGGAAGAACAAGATGCTGCCTTTCGAGTACACTTGAAGCCGATCAAGTATGTAGTTCTTCAACTTATTCGGCTACAGCCATCAACTATATGTCCTCATTCTCTCGGCATTTTTGATTTGTTCTTTTTAGTAGTTCATTTCTTTAACTATATGTCCTACACTAGGCTAGGGAGCATCAGAGGAAAGAACAAGAAGAACGGTTAGAACGTGAGGCTTCTGAAGCTCAGCAGGGAAGGAAAGAGGAGGAAGAGGCTCGGGAAATTGCTGCACGTGATGCTGCTGAAAAAGAAGCTGCAATAGCTAAGATCCGTGAAGAGAAAGCTGCATCTCTAGGTGCCGAACCTGAGAAAGGACCGGATGTTACTCAAGTAAGTATTTTGTTCTAGATTAATTTCACTTATTTAAGATTATTAGAAAATGGCCAGTTTTTTTTTACGTTTAACATGGAAAAAGTCACGAGATTTATATTCAAGGATAATTTAGGAGAATAACACTTGATAAAGAATTTAAATCGAAACACTATCGAGTGAAGTGTTTTGTGCTATTTACTTTGTAACGTCATTGTGGTGTGGATTGAGATGATGTAAAATTTCTGTCTATAACTCCATTGACCAAGAGACCAAGAAATATATACATGAAGCCTTAGTTCCAAAGTGTCCATTATTTGTGCCACTTTGTTATATCTGTTGTGTTTTGTCATCTGAGGTACTTCACAATCTGGTAATGGGTTCGCTACCAGGATTTTCCATCTGCCAAATAGGTTTAGTCTTAATGGTTTCAATTAATTCATTCGTCTTTGTTGAAATTCTTTTGTCAGACTCTCCTTGCTAGTGATTATTCCCAAGGGCATTATGGTCAAGCAAGCAAAGTGGCTTACAAAGTTCTGCAGGTTTAGTTTGCTTCTTATTTTAGTCTATATTCTAATCAAAGTATGCATCTTTGACATCTATGAGATAAACAATGAACTACCTTATTGAATGTTCTCTTCCTCTGTGAATTGATCAGATTAGTATGGTAATGGGAGTAGCATTAGCAGTAATTTTGTTCTCCAGCTTTGATGCACTGTCCAGCTTATTCAGCACCGACTCAGGAGTTCTGAAAATTGTCAGATCTGGGACCTGGGTAAGAAAATGTTATTCTCGAAAATTTTCTTCTTGAAAAACATTGAGGTATATAGATGGAGAACGAGAGAGTATATTATGAAATGCTTGAAATCTGTCATTCCTTGGTATGTTTTCTTAAATTATGAAACATATCGAAGGTTAGAAAGTTGGTTTAATACTATTTAAGACCATACTTTGTTGTTTTAACTCTTAGTTTTTTGTTGTAGTTTGTTGCTGGGTCTCAGCCTATGAATGCTATTGCTTTTGTTCTTGACGGGCTCTATTATGGGGTTTCAGACTTTGGATTTGCTGCATACTCCATGGTAATTCTGTTTGCCTAGTTTTAAATAGTTAAGCAATTATAATTATCAATTTCTTAATTGGTATCTAATTTTGATGAACAGCTGCTTATTGGTGAGGAGCCTAATCATCTCTATTTCAGATTTTTTTTTCTATCATAGGATTATGCAACGGACAACTATGATATGGCCATTGTTGGGAATTGTGCTTACTGTAGGAAGCACGTTCAAGACAAAATAAGAGAGCAGAATGAGATCCTTCTGTTTTTACGATAGTGTGTCATCGATGAAAATACTCCGTTCTCGAAGGAGAGGTTAATCTGGTCAGAAATATATTGTATACGGCAACAAGAACTTTAGATAGGTTGTGTTGTACCTAGTTTATTAACTAGTTTATTATAGTTTCATTTTTTAATCCTTACTCCTTTTTAGNTCACAGGTGAATTATCAATTTTTAGATAGGTTTTGTTGTAACTAGTTTATTATAGTTTCGCTCTTTAATCATAACTCGTTTTTAGATAGGTTGTGTTGTAACACATTCTAATGTTGTATTGATTCAAAAATTTATAATGAAATTATCATTTTTTTATTTTTTATGCAATTCCAAAATTTGTTCACAAAGTGTCATTTTCAATTTTGACGGTCAATTATCATATATAACTTTAAAAAAAAAAGATATACTGCAAAATAGTCTACCGCAACGCTGCAAAAAAGTCTACCACAACGCTTAAAAAATGTTGTAAAACGGTCTACCGCAACATTTAAAAAATGTTGTAAAATGATTTTTCGTAATGTTTAATAAACACTACAAAAAGTCTTCCCTCAACGGCAACACCGACCTCCACAACACACGCTAAAACGCTGCAAAGGTCTTTTTTGGTGTAGTGAGAAATGAAACTTAAAAATGAAGATGTGATGGAGCAATCCAAATGTGAAAACTATAGAAAATTAAGAAACAAATGAAGATAAAATGAAGGGAAATTTCAAATTCCGTTGATTTTCGAAAATTGTGGGTGAGAAAGTGAGGAGGTGTGCAAAGAAAGAGAATGATTGAGAGAGAAAGACATGAGCCGGTAAAGATTAGGTTAGCAATTTGGACATGAAAAAGGGGGGGGGCGTTAGCAATTTTATTTTTTATATGTTACTGATGGACTAAGCCATAAGAAAATTCGTCGTAAAATTATCAATTCAATGGAATTTTGCCGATGAAATAATTTCGTTACAAAATCCATAGATAATTTAATGTCATTGTTTAAAAGTAAATAAATAATGTTGGTATTTATTATCAGTCGGTAATTTAACAATTCCGTTATTAACCGTTGCTATTAGCAATGAAAACTAGCAGTCAGCAAATTTCCGTTGTTGATAGCGCGCATTCTAGTAGTGTTGCAAGCATATGCACAAAAAAATCCTGCCGTTTGAAAATCAAGTTGCAAGGCAAGAGGCAATTTTTTTGGGCTGTTTTCGGGTAATTTATTGCAACAACGGGTTGTCAATTTGCACATGGGTAGCAACAAGTGGCAGCAGATTTCTGGTTTCAATAGTTCAGAGGTAGTCCTTGCTTTGCCTTATGTAGGTCTTGATGGGCCTCTTCATGCTGCCTCCCTAACAGCAAATCACAGTGCAGCGGGTCTGGTACAAGTGGGTCGAGTAGGTGAGAACTTTTTATGCTCTTGATGTGGTAAACATGGGCAACTTCCGTCTGATTGTCCTACGATAGTTGATGAATTAAGTATGACACTTTTGTTGTCTGCTATATGGTCACACGTTTCTTTTATTATTGGACTAGTACTTGTTTTTGTAACTTGTTAAGCTAGTTTGGTCCTACTACTAGTTGATGTATTTGACAAGTATGGTGTAGTGGTAGTTGGTAGAATAGTGGATAAAATATCATTTTATTTTGCATCATGTATGGCTATAAGTATGGAAGCCATGTACTTCAAAAGTGTGGAATCAATTCAATGAGATTTCCCTCCTCTTTGTCTTCTAAACAGTGGTATCAGAGCTTTAAGGATCTTTGAAGGATCAAAAAAGTGCTGAAAAAAACTGAAAAAAGGATAATTTGTGCATATATGGTGAGTTGGTGTGAAATCCAGTAACGAAGGTGCATATATGGTAAGAAGAGTGTAAATCTGGTAAGTCTTTGTTTTCCCAACAAAATAGAGTTCACCTGGCAAATACGGTATGAACATTGCATATACGGTAAGTCTTGTGTAAAATCGGTGAGTTGCTTGCTAATCCGGTATCATAAAAAAAACAGCAAACACGAGAGAAAACCAGTAAGAATCCTTCATAAATAGCTGAGTGATTTGATGAGAAAATGATATGGCTTCGAGTGGATTCTTAGCATCTTTACCTTTAGCATTCACAGAAGAGAACTACGATTTCTGGTCAGTAAAAATGAAGGCATACTTTGAGGCCTATGACTTGTGGGAAATCATTGAAACATGAGTTGAACCACCACCTCTAAGAGCCAATCCTACCACAGCCCAACTGAAGCAACACATCGAGGAGATTGCCATGAAATTTAAGGCTCTTTCTTGCATTCAAGCAGCAGTCTCAGATGCCATTGTCACAAGGATAATCACTTGTGAAACCGTAAAGGAGGCATGGGATAGGTTGAAGGAGGAATTCAGGGGTAATGAAAGGACAAGACACATGCAGGTTCTGAACTTCAGGAAAGAGTTTGAGACTCTGAAAATGAAGGAATTTGAAACGGTGAAGGAGTTTGCTGATAGGCTGATGAAGGTTGTTAACCAAATCAGATTACTTGGGAATGATCTTCCAGACAAAAGGGTAGTGAAGAAAGTATTGATCAACGTTCCAGAAAATTTCGAATCTAAAATATCTTCACTTGAGGATTCAAGAGATTAGTCCACCATTTTCTTGGCTGAGTCGGTGAATGCTCTCCAAGCCATTGAACAGATGAGGTTTAGGCAAGAGGAGCAAGTTGATGGTGCTTTGTTTGTAAAAGGAAAGCAAAGGACTCAAACAAACTTGGGTGGAAAGAAGTCACAAGTTGAAAGGAAGGAAGCAGCTAAATGGTCTGAAAATGATACTAATTATCCTCTCTGTCCACATTGTGAAAGGAAATGTCATTCTCCTAAGCATTGCTGGTTCAGGCCTGGTGTTCAATACAGGTTATGTAAGCAATTTGGACACATTGAAAGGGTCTGCAAAAATTGGAAGGAGAAAAAAGAAACTCAGCAAGCAAAGGTTGCTGAAGGTCAATCTGAAGAACACATGTTCTCAGCTTTGAATCAAACAGTCTGCAGCAAGAATTGGATGTGGTTACTAGACAGTGGCCGCACTCATCACATGTCTTCAAATGCATATATTTTTGTTAAGTTGAATGGTAACTACAGATCAAAAGTAAAGGTTGGAAATGGAGAATATGTGGCAGTCAAAGGTATTGGCAAAGTTTCTGTTCAAACTTCATCAGGTAAGAAGCTCATTCCTAATGTCTTATGTGTTCCAAATATTAATCAAAATTAAGTGTTGGGCAACTAATTGAGAAGAATTATACCTTGGTATTTAAGGATAATAGTTGTACAATTCTAAATCAAAATAATATGGAACTGATGACAGTTGATATGATAAACAGAAGCTTTCCTTTGGACTGGAAAAGTATGAACTTGCAAGCTTATGCTAGCATTGAAGTTGAGTCTGAATTGTGGCACAAGCAGTTTGGACATGTTAACTATACTTCACTTAAACTTTTAAGTGAACAAGAGCTAGTAGGAAACTTGCCAAAGATGGGAGATGTCTTGTGTGTTTGTAAAATCTGTCAAAGGGGAAAACAGGTTAGACTTCCTTTCCCCAGAAATCAAGCTAAAAGAGCCCAAACTAGACTCCAACTTGTGCATTCTGATGTCTGTAGACCTATGAAAATTTCAACCCTGAATGGTAGCATGTACTTCATTTTATTTATTGATGATTTTACTAGAATGTGTTGGGTTTACTTTCTCAAATCAAAATCTTAAGTGTCTATAGTCTTCCAGAAATTCAAGAGTTTCATTCAGAATGAAAGATGTTGTAAAATTAGGGCAATTAGGACAGACAATGGCACAGAATATATAAGCAATCAGTTCAATAATTTCTGTGAGGAAGTGGGAATTAAACATCAATTAACAATTCCCTACTCTTCCCAAACAGAATAGAGTCTATGAAAGAAGAAATAGGATAGTAATAGAGATGGCCAGATGCCTATTGCTGGAGAAAAATGTTCCTAAAACCATCTGAGTTGAGGCTGTTAACACCTCATGCTATTTGTTGAATAGGCTACCCACTAAAGCCTTAGAAAAACTAACCCCCTATGAAACTCGGTATGGAGTTAAGCCTAATATATCTCATCTGAGGGTGTTTGGAAGTGTGTGCTATATGCATATACCTAATGTTAACAAGATAAGCTCAGTCAGATTGCAGAAGCTGGAGTTTTGGTTGGATATTGTAACAATGCTAAAGGGTACAAAATTTATAATCCACAAACCAGCAAGGTTATTTCTTGCAGAGATGTCAAGTTTGATGAGAAATCTTTATAGAATTGGGAGTCAAATGTTGTGGATAGAACTGAGGTTCCAAGGTTGATTTCTCAAAATGAAGATGCTGGTAATGATGCAAATGAAGATGCTGGTAATGATGAAGATGAAATTCATATTGAGGCTGAACCTGAAGGTGGAACAAATTCAGAGAATAAATTATTGAGAACTAGATTTCTTCAGGATATCTATGCTACTTGTAACTCTGCTATTCTGAACTAGTGAGCTATATTAATGATGTACAATATAAGGGATGGATAGAGGCTATGAAGGATGAATTAACAGCAATTGAAAAGAACAATACTTAGGAGTTTGTTGACAAATCAAGAAACAAGAATGTTATTGGAGTCAAGTGGGTGTTCAGAACCAAGTTAAATGCAAATGGTTCAATCAATAAACTCAAGGCTAGGCTGGTAGTTAAAGGGTATTCTCAGCAATTTGGAACTGATTTTACAGACACCTTTGCACCTGTTGCCAGACTTGAGACAATAAGAGTATTGTTTACATTGGCTGCACATTCAAACTGGAAGATTCATCAGCTAGATGTAAAGTCTGCTTTTCTAAATGGAGAGTTAAGTGAGGAAATTTTCATTGATCAGCCTGAAGGCTTTATCAAAAAGGGTAAAGAAGATAAGGTGTATTTGCTAAATAAAGCTTTGTATGGCTTGAAGCAGGCACCTAGAAAATGGTACAGCAAAATTGATAGTCATCTATGTAAACTTGGATTCAACAAATGTATAAATGAGCAAACTTTGTACATCAAACCAGTGGAGGAGGACCTGGTTATCATTTCACTTTATGTTTGTTGGGTTTTGATACCCAATAAATCCGAGCGATGATGTTAAACCGGTTGTATAGTTTGGATTAGACTTCATAGGCCCCGGCCGATGATTGAAGTAAAATGTTGACACCACAATGAACGAACCATTCCGACTACCTAAGTGGGTCATTTGAAGTAGCCCAATTTATTGGTGTTGCTCATGGCCCAGCCCAAATACCTTGGACGGCTCTATTGTGTGGAGGCCCATTTATTAGCACTTATTGGGCCACTTATGCTTGACCTAGAAGACCACTTATTTGGCTTATAAGGGGGTCGTTTTTGGTCTTGCCCTAGGGTGTGAAATACTTGGAGCCGTGAGAGAAAATTGAGAGAGAAGAGATTGCTTTTTTGCTTCTTGTGCTTGCCTTCTTCTCTAGCCATAGTGGTAATCTCTTGAGGCTATCATACTCTTCACACCGAGTCCTTTGTGGGCTGATTTGGAGTAGAGCAACCGGTAGTTTGGGTGGTGGTTCGGTTTTGGAGATTGGGTGTTAATTGTGGTGTCGATTTGGTTTATCTGAGCTTGGTTTTTGGCGAAATCAAAGGTCTATAATCCCACAATGTTAATGATCTCTTGATCACATGAAGCAATTAAGGCTTAATCAATGAGATAAAGAATGAATTGAAAAAATACTTTGAGATGACTGATTTAGGGAAGATGAAATACTTTCTTGGAATGGAAGTGGATTAGTCTGATAAAAGAATTTTTGTTTGCTAGCAGAGATATGCCAAGGAGATATTGAAGAAGTTTCATATGAAAAATTGCAAGACAATTAACACTCCTTTGGTCCGGAATTTGAAGTTGATAAAGGATGATGGTGCAAGCAAAATCGATGGAAAGGTCTATAGAAGCCTGATTGGATGTCTGTTGTATATCTCAGCTACAAGGCCTCACGTTATGTATGATGTGAATCTATTATCCAAATTCAGGCAAGAGCCTAGCCAAATTCCTTTTCAAGCTGTCAAGAGAGTTTTGAGGTATATCAAAGGAACTGAAAACCATGGACTCAGCTTCAAGGAATCAGAAAAATTGATGTTGACAGGTTCACTGATAGTGATTGGGCTGGTTCAATCGATGATATGAAGAGTACTTCCAGTTATGTTTTTTTATGTTGGATCAAGTCTTGTCTGTTGGAATTCAATTAAGTAGAAAACTGTGGCTCATTCCACGGCTGAGGCACAGTATATAGCTACAACTGTGGCGACAAACCAGGCTATATGGCTGAGGAAAATCTTGAATGATCTGAAGCATCAACAATCAGAAGCAACCACCATTTTGTGTGATAATCAATCAGCAGTTGCCATCGTGAAAATCCTGTGTTTCACGGCAAAACCAAGCATATTAATATCAAGTATCATTTTATTAGGGAAGTTCAAGAAAAGGAAGAAATGAGGCTGATGCATTGCAGCTCTGAAGAACAAGTGGCTGACATATTTACCAAAGCGCTCCAAAAAGAAAGGTTTGAAACACTAAAAAATTGTCTTGGTGTTACCAAAAAAAGTGTCAAGGAGGAGTGATGAATTAAGTGTGACACACTTTTGTTGTCTTCTATATGGTCACACGTTTCTTTTATTATTGGACGAGCACTTGTTTTTGTAACTTGTTAAGCTAGTTTGGTCCTACTACTAATTGATGTATTTGACAAGTATGGTGTAGTGGTAGTTGGTAGTTGGTAGAATAGTGGATAAAATATCATTTTATTTTGCATCATGTATGGCTATAAGTATGGAAATCGTGTACTTCAAAAGTGTGGAATCAATTCAATGAGATTTCCCTCCTCTTTATCTTCTAAGTTCTAACACTAGTGCGCAAGAGGCTGCTAATAGAATTAGTAAGTGGCAGTGAGATTAATTCGGAGGTGCTGATGGACCTCAATTTTGATAAGGTTAATGAATCGATGTGAACATTGATTAATTTGGATGAGGACTATGATGGTCCACCCATTTTGATAAAGAGCCCGGATCCCAAAAAATTTTAGGATTGGTTTGGGGGTCTGAAGATTGAAGATTAATATTTAGTGTGAGATTTCGCAAACTCACCTCCACATGAGCCTAAAGTTTAATGTCAATCTGAACTTGGTGAAGTAAATGTTTACTTACTACTAAACCTGGATGCTTGTGGTAAAGTTTCTGGAGGAGAAAATTATCGAGCTCTTTTACCAACTACTAACCCCAATTCTCAGCCAGGCTTGGTGATGTTGCGTTCTTTGCAGTTGACTGCTGATGTGGTAAGGTTGACAGTAATGAAGTTTGCTGCTGCGAGGGAACCCAGAAAATAGAAACTATCTAACAGATGAACTAACTGCTGCCAATTTTTATTTTTATTTATTTATTTTTGATAAACTAACTAAACTGAGTAAAGAAAAGCTGAAGCTGCTGCGGAGATGAATGTTCTTGTGTTTTGTGCTGTTGAAAGGCTGTTTTGTGTATGAAGGTGCTTACAGAGTTTGGATTGGTGGTAGGAGGTGGCGATGTGGATATAAATTGGATGGAAGCGGTTGGTGGATTTTTGAATGAACAGTGTTAGATCAAAGGAAAATAAATTTCTCAGATATCATATTGACGCAAGATGCGTATAATTTGTTAAAGAACATTCGAAGATTAAGAAAAGAAAGGGGGTCCAAGAGTTGAAGAATTGAGGGCAAGAAGAAAAGCAATGTTTATTTATATATTCTGGTTGTGAATCACAATGAATAAGCCCCTCTATTTATAAAGCAAATAAATTAAAAGAGTTAAAAAGGAAACAAACTTCTACTGGTCTAAACTGTATTAAAATATTAAATCAAATCTAATATAATCTAAATAGCAAAACTTGAAATCAAACTCCGTTTCTATATCCTAGTTATACTTTATCTCTATCTTTATTTATCTCCATCACTAACTTGTACGTTGATTGATATTTTTGCGTAAAGATCTTCTCTTTACCTGGGTGCTACGAGGCATCAATGGACTGGAAGGTATGAGGCTCGTTTTGTGATAATATTTGCAGAAAAGGAGGATATCTTAGGAATTATGTTAAAGAAGAAAAACAGAAGGAGACATTGGAGAGGGATGTTGATGTATAGAGAAGTCCCAAGGTACCATGAGCAAGGTGGCAAGCTCGGGCATGAAAAGAAGATGCAGAAGCCTATGACATTGGTGCAATTAACTTTACAGAAACCATTTCCGCAACTGATTTTTCTAAATTTAGATATGATGAATCATATAGCATATTTTGTTCTAATAAAAAATATTTTGTAATAAATAAATTGTAGTTTTATTCATTTACTTTTTAGAATGCGAATTCAAAATGCTTATGATCACTTGCGATAATATAAGTTGGGTGCTTGCTTTGAGAAGCACGGTGTTACACAACTTATAATTTAATCATAAAAAATCTCTTTTCACAACTAAGGTATAAGGACTGTAATCTTATAATGGAAGATTGTAGTATTGATCGATTCACAATTTGAGCAAACGATTTTCCTTATAGTAGAAATAGTTAAAGGTGACACCGGTATATTTGGACTGTATTGAATGGATCATGTGTCCAGTTTAATTCTATAGCATGATTATTTCACTTGATCATTGGGTATTTTATCCAAATCCCTTGATAGCGTTGTCTATATCTTTTAATCTATTTATCGAAACAAGGACGGGGATAAAATGCATATACTAGTATTTTAATTAGCTTGACTTCTTATTAGTTTTAGTTTATTTCTATTTTATTATTAGTATAATTATTATTATTATTAAAACATTCAGTACTTCTTTTGCTTTATTCAGGTGATTTCAATCAGTTTTTGCAAAATTTAGAACATCTCTGTCCTTTGTTATCTGACCACAAGATCAAAAAAATCTTTCCAGTATTGAAGACAAGAACAAATGGTTATACAACAAAAAGAGGAACGGATCATCATGTCAGATGAAGAAAAATAATTGGTAGATATAGATTAAGAAGATCTACTCATACTAGATTCTATGAATCCATTTGTTGTCCACAGCCAATCATACATTTCATATCCCGCATATTGGAAACCAAAACTTAGGATGAGATCAGATTTCATGAGCCTCTTTCAAAACAATCTTCACTTCTATGGGCATTCAAACGAGAATCCATACATCCGTATCGTACGCTTTTAGGGAATAGCCAATATCTTCGAGTATCAGGGTATCATCGTGAAAACAATCATGATGAGATTATTTTTCACATACATTGAGAGGGGGCAAGAGAATTGATGGACTCACATCCTACAGGGAGCAATTGAAGGTCAATGGGATTGCATGTGATTGATAAGAACAGTGTGAAGATAGGTTTAATTGAAGAACTATGTTAATTGAAGTTGATTCATATGTTCACATACATCAAAAAGATATAGTAGGATTATATGTTAAAATATGTTTAAGATTACTCGAGAGATTATTAAATAGAATATGAACATAAATTGTCAAATCTAAATAAGTACTGTATATTTCTTGAATTGATAATAAAATTGAAAAATATAGGGGGATTCAAGGTCCTAGTGGTTTTCATTGATTGAGTCTCATAAAAGCTTCATAGTTTAGTTTAAAAGCTCTATAGTTAGTTAGTTATAGTTTAATTTGTCATAATCAAACTCAACCAACTTAGCTATTCGGTTGAAGTTAATATTAACTGGAACTAAATTAACTACGCAGTACTCATGGGAATGATACTCTATTCATTGTTTTTTTACTTGACTACAATATCATACACCTGAGGAATTTTAGCATAACAAGTTTTTTGCACGGTTTTGAGGGACGGTAGTTTACTTAATTTATTTTAATTATAGCTTTAATTCATATTTTAGTGCTGAACTTTTTTCAATATTACACTTTTCTTCTTTCTGTTTAGGCTTCTTCAATGCAAAGTTCGAGATATGGTGATCTAGTTCTATTTGATTCAGATATCGAACATACATTAAGGTTGAGACAGAGAACTGAAAGAAGCACAACAAAAGCAGCAAGAAATCGAGATGGCTGAAATTGTAGAGAATGTTAGGAAAAATAGGTGATTTGTTTGTAAATATTTATCAATTATCATATAATAATATAATTCAACAATAATCATTAACATAATAATTCAACAACAATATAAACATAAGAATAGAAGAGTTAGAAAAGCAAGCCTTAGGGAGTGACGTACGAGACGCTGTCCTAAAGTCGTTGCCTCTCCGTCGTGCAGGTACTTTCGACACTACACGGCTCCAAAAAAAATAAACTCATATAAACTCACAGCTGGTTCTCATTCTATAGTCACGACCAAAGTCCATAAAAAACGAGTCTTTATCGAATTGCCAAAATAATATAATATAGAATGTATAGGGAGGATTTTTTATGCATTCAAGTTATGCTTTAATTTATATATTTCAAACAATGAAATCACTCTCTTTTATGGGGACAAATTTTAACCCCCCACATTCATGTAAAATTAAGCCATTTAATTAAGGTTTTAAATTTTTATTAAACTTGGAAATTAAAGCCAAAACTAAAAACAAAAAATGTATTAATCTTGAAATTTAAAACTCTTAATATTTATGTTACAACAGAGAATCCATTGCAATTGAGGTTGATGAGAATGCTAGACTTATGGGATAGTTGATGGCTCCATTAGTTGTTTAAAATTAGTCCAATATAGCATATCCCGCATTCGGGGCAAGCCAACTTTCATCTGAGGACTAATGTGATAAACATGTTCTATAATGTGTTTAAGTTCGTAGATAGACTAATGATAATCTGAACATTCATCTCTCCAGATTTTTGGATGCGTACAAGTTGTTTGAGTAGGAGTTTCTAGCGATGCAATTAAATTGAGGTTATTTCCATATACGTAAAGGGAATCTGGCAGAGAATGGTTGGATTCATTCCCACCAAACAGCATAACCACTTGGAATGATCTCTCTCACAGATTTACGATTAATTCTTTCCAACAAAGAAGATTGTCAGACTAAGAGATGTGATCACCATGTTTGCTCAACATGAAATGTTACTTTGGGAGAAAATGTTAAAAATACGCTTTGGAGAAATGGCTTCAACTGCAATTCTTCTACATTGGACTCAATCCAACTAGTAGAGCCACTGTTGACTCTGCTTGTGATAGATCAATCACCAAAATCACCAAAAAGACAGTATTTGAAGCATGCTAAGTATTGGATGGTTTGAAACTACTAGTGCACTGTGGCCTCCAGATCATTCAAGGGGAAGAAGAGCTGCAGAACTTCATAAGGTCGAAGTATTAACTGTCATTTCAGCTCATCTGGAATCACTGACTAAGAAAGTTGAAGGTATCAATGTAAACTCATTAGCAAATGCAATTCACATGTCAGGACTAACATGTGATCAATGTGGGGAAGATCGTGTAAGTTTGTACTACAACATGGAAAGGCCGTTTGTGCAACCAACAACGAAGAAAAGTATATATAAAACTTCTAGAGGCAGCAAAACAACCCGTTCTCCAACTCATACAATTCAAGTTGGAGTAACCACAAAATTTCTTGTGGAGCAATGCACAGAATTCTTAGGGGTACCTCCTAGTAAACCACTTCGCTTTCAGAATCAAGAAAAGAAATCTACACTAGAAAAAGCCTTAGTCAGACTATCAGACGCTACATCTCATATCATGAAAGAACAGACCCATTTATGAAGAAGACTCAGATAAATTTTCAGAATCAACAACTTGGCAAAACAGGTAGGCCATTTAGCTAAAGTCCAAGGGAGTAGGTGTCAGCCATTAATGTCATTAAGAACAGTAATATTGACAACCCACAAACGGGAGGCAACCCTTTCATATGTACCTCCAATTTCGTTTCCTCGAAGGCATAAAAAATACAATGAAGAGGAAGGAGTTACTACCATAACTACTAGGAGCAGGATCAAACTGCCAGATATCCAATGTAAAAATGACATAGAAGGGTGATGAACAGTTGCTGATGGATATAGAATCTGAGTGGAAGATCCAAAGGATAGTGCACAATGGCTCAAAGCAGAGGCACTATACCGAGTTAAAATTTGTGTGCCACCTATTCTTTTTCTTCAAAGGTTGTAGAAGCACCAGCTGAAAGAGAAATTTGATAAATTTCTGGATGTTTTCAAGAAGCTTCATCAACATCCCATTCATTGGTGACATATTGAAAATACTCTATTTTTTCTCTGTTTTCTGGGAGTATTTAAAGAAAGAAGATTGAAGCATTCACTTGCACACTTTTATTCCAATACATGTTGAGTTTATATAGATTACAAAGATGCTTTTTCCACCTCTTAATCTAACAAACCGTCTATGAAAAAGATCTAATTAAGATAAGTTATACAAAGATGAAGTTATCAAATTGAACATTTAAACTTAAGACTTAAGATATAAAATATCTAGCCTACTAAAACAAAAAATCTGAAAGTAAGAATGTCAACTATATTCAACATTCCTCCTTGATATTTTTACTGGAAACACCAAGATTGTATCTCAATGTTTTAAATTTCGTCTTGCCTAAAGATTTTGTCAAAATGTCAGCTAGTTGATCATCTGTTTTGCAATGCACCAACTTTATCTCCTTTTGTTATTGAGCTTCTCTGATTGAATGGTATTTGATTTTGATATGTTTGGTTCTACCACGGAAGACTGGATTCTTTACCATTGCTAATGTAGATTGATTATCACAATAGATAATTGTGGCCTCTTCTTGTTTAAACTTCAGATCTTCTAACACTTTTCTTAGCCAAATTGCTTGATTTTTAGCTTCTGAAGTAGCTATATATTCAGCTATAGCTGTTGATTGTGCAATGATTTTCTGCTCCATTGAATTCCAGCATATGATACTTGAACCAACATAAAATATGTAGCCATAAATACTTTTCATGTCTTCAAAACTTCCTGCACAATCACTATCAGTGTAGCCAGTTAGTTTGCACAATTCTGACTTCTTGAACCAAATTCCCATTTCATCAGTTCCTTCGACATATCTCAAGACTCTTTCTGCAGCTTGAAAATGCAATTCACTAGGCTCTTGTCTGAACCTGGACAGTAGATTTACAGCATAAGTGATATCAGGTCTGGTGGCTGTTAAATACAATAAACAACCAGTCAAGCTTATGTAAATCTTTGCATCAACCTACTTTGCACCATCTTCTTTTAACAACTTTTCATTTTGAACTAATGGAGTGCTAACAGGTTTGCAATTTTCCATGTTGAATCGCCTTAGTACATCTTTAGCAAACTTATTTTGACTGATAAAAATCTCCTGCTGATCTTGACAAATCTCCATTCCAAGGAAGTAATGCATTTCACCTAGATCTTTCATTTCAAAAACATTCTTCAATTTATCAATCACTTTTCTAATTGATCTTTTGCTGCTTTGCTGCTGCCAGTGATCAAGAGATCATCAATATAAAGTGATATGATAACTATTTCTGTTTTCACCTATTTTACATATAGAGTTTGTTCATTTAAACTCTTTGTAAAACCAAGATAACTAAGGTGATCATCTCTCCGACTATACCAGGCTCTTGGAGCCTGTTTCAATCCATACAAGGCTTTCTTCAAAAGATAGACTTTATCATCACTATCTTCTAGTTGAAAACCTTCAGGTTGCTCTATGAAGATCTCCTCATTTAGATAGCCATTTAGGAAAGCTGATCTGACATCTAATTGATAGATTTTCCAGCCATTTTGAATTGTAATTGCCATAAGCAATCTAATTGTTTCATACCTTGCAGCTGGAGCAAAGGTATCTGTGTAATCTACTCCAAATTGTTGAGCAAATCCTTTGACAACTAGCTTTGCTTTCAGCTTGTTAACTGAACCATCTGGATTTAATTTATTCTTATACACCCATTTTACCCCAATGACTTTCTTATCCAGTGGTCTTTCAACTAGCTCCTAAGTTTCATTTTTTACAATCATATTGATCTTTTCCTCCATTGCTTTTATCCAGACAGAGGATTTTGAAGCTTCATCAAAGCTTACAGGTTCAACTATAGCAGCATTAAAACTTGCATAAATGTCTGCCAGAGGTCTCATTCTCACCCTATCTTCTTCTGTTTCTGAATCAATATCATTGACACCAAGCTCCAATTCATCCTCATCACTCTCTTCATTTCTGATCTGAGGAATTATATCAATGGCTTTTTCTTTAACTACTAAACTTGCATCCCAGCTCCAAGTAGCATCTTCATCCACTTTGATATCTCTGCTGGAGGTTACTTTTTTGGTTTGAGGATTGAAAACTCTATATCCTTTAGCATTGTTGCAATAGCCAAACAATATTCCAACTTCAGCTTTTTCACTGAGTTTATCCCTTTTTGCATCAGGAATATGAGTGTAACAAACACTCTCAAACACTTTCAAGTGTGAGATATCTGGTTTGACGTCATACCAAGCTTCATATGAGGTTTTCTTCTCCAAAGCTCTTGATGGCAAACGATTGAGAAGGTAAACAGCAGTGTTAACTGCCTCAGCCCAAAATTATTTTGGTATCTTTTTTTCAATCAACAAGCACCTAGCCGTTTCCATAATTATCCTATTTTTCCTCTCACATACTCCATTTTGTTGAGGAAAATAGGGAATGGTTAACTGATGCTTGACACCTTCAGTTCTACAGAAATCATCAAACTGCCTGCAACTGTACTCAGTGCCATGGTCAATTCTGATGGTCTTCATTTTGCAGCCACTTTCATTTTCCACCATTTTCTTGAATGTTTGAAACACATTTGCAACTTCAGACTTTGCTTTCAAGAAATAGACTCAACACATTCTTGTTAAGTCATCAATGAAGAGAATGAAATATCTGCTGCCATTCAATGTAGTCACTTTCATTGGACTACAAACATCTGAGTGTACTAACTCAAGTTTATCAACAGCCCTTTTTGACTGATTCTTTGGAAAGGCCAATCTTGTTTACTTTCCAAGTTGACAGACATCACAAACACAGCCTTCATCAATAATTTTAAGCATGATTTCAACAAAACTAAAATCATACATTTGTTTAAGTGAAGTATGACTAGCATGACTAAATCGTCTGTGCCATAAAGAAGTTTTATTTTCTTCAGCTGAACATGCTTGTGTAGTATCATTTTTCCAATTTATAGGAAAGCTCCTATTTCTCATTTGAACTGTCATCAACTCCTTTCCATTTTCATCAAATATAGTACAGGTTTTTCTTTAAACATTAAAGAATGATTTTTCTCTAACAATTGTCCTACACTTATTAGATTTTGATCTATCTCAGGCACATATAAAATATTAGAAATGTGCTTAATACCTGTTGAGGTCTGAACAGCTTTCACTCCACTGCCTTTTACTTCTATAAAGTCATCATTTCCCACTTTAATTATGGATTTATAGGCTTTGTTCATTTCCAAAAAAATGCTTGAGTGTGCAGTAATGTGATGAGTGCAATCACTATCCAATAGCCACGTTTCAACCTTGCTACAAGCCTTAATAGCGTAGAACAGATGCTCTTCTAGCCCTTCTTCCTATTTTTCTGCTATTTTTGCTTGCTGATGTGGTTGATTCCTTCTTTTGTTTTTGCACAGTAATATAATTAGGCTACTTCAAATGGCCCAAGTGGGTTACGTGATTCAATTGGTTCGATTGTGGTGTCAACATATCATTCCAATCATTGGCCGAGGCCTATGAAATATTATCCAAACATCAGTTTTACATCATAGCCCGAATTTATTGGGTATCAAAAATCCAACATAAACATTATTACATACATTGGTCATACATACATTGTATGTACAATATTACTTATCAAACATGCTCTTACACAAATGAGGAGCCATTTGCACATTTAGTATCAACATCAAATTTTAAAATCTCAACTTGCGAAAATAGTGTCATTCTTCTACAATTTATTAAGTAATTACCTTTCTACGATCCTGATTGGTAATATTTTACTTCCTTCAGCAGGCAACAACACTGTCACAACATATCCTTTTTTGTGATTTCTCTTTCTATCAAAAAATCCTATGGACAGTTGGGTTGTAATTGCTATCATATTAGGTTCAGTTACTATAGCTGTTTCGAAACCAAAAACCATTCCAAATTAAGAGTACAAAACTATTAGGTCCAATTGTAATTGACAATTTTTGTATCCAAAATCATGATTATTTGAGTTGTAATTAAATCTAAGAGTCGGGGTATCATTGTAGTTCATTGTTTATAAATTATACTTGTAAAAGTAAGCAAATAGCTTTTTATACGATTTGATTCTTGAATACTTGATGTTATATTTGAAAATTCATGTGAAAGAGTTATCCCAAAAAGAATTTGTTTTTCTCCCATCACATGTTTTGCACAATTTTGCATAGTTTGTCCATGTGCATTTTTTTTTCTCATTCCTCTCTATATTGTTATGATTATATTACTTATTTTCCTTTGTTATTCTTGACAAAAGGGGAAGATGATGTATTTATTTCAGATAGTTGAGTAGTAT
This sequence comes from Fraxinus ornus, assembly GCA_903798235.1. Lineage (NCBI taxonomy): Eukaryota > Viridiplantae > Streptophyta > Magnoliopsida > Lamiales > Oleaceae > Fraxinus > Fraxinus ornus. The sequence continues at coordinate 12,582 of CAIGRF010120892.1, read as the reverse complement.
ATGAGTTAAGAGGAGAAGTTGACTTATAGGGAGTTATTTTAATTTTTGGAAAAAATGTTAATATTGATATTGACATTCTAGATCTCAACTCCCATGTTTAGTTTCAAAATTATTGATGCACATAGTATTACATGCTTTGGTATTACACATATTTTGCTTGCTATGGTTATATAACTTAGTCTTAATTGTTGTTTCATCTTGCTTTTACGCGTGGTAGTGTTGATTTCATGTATTTTAGGAAACAGGTTGAGTTGAAGTTCGGGAATTCAGTCTTTAGGTAAACAGTGCTAGGTTGCGTTGATTTTAATATTGAAATAAATAATTTTGTAACGGATTGCCAAATGGAGAATTTGTTAGGTCTTTTTGTAATTAGCCATTTTCGTATCTAAAATCATGATTATTTGAGTTGAATTCAAGTCAAAGAGTCGGGGGTTGGTAGTATAGGTCTCGAAGTGGTCAAAGATGTCGAAGATGGAAAGGAGAAAAAGTAGGCACAAAATCGCTCGTTGGCTCCCAAAACGTGCTCGAGCATAATCGTGTTCGCGTTTTACACTATTTTAACAATTCCTTTCAACTTCAAACAATTGATATTATGAAAATATAAGCATAGTCTGACCCAAAAGTGTGTTGAATCATTGTTTTATACAAGAGAACATGTTATTAAAGATCATAAACCCATTCCATAAATTTCTTGATTCAACCCAAAGATCAAAACACAAAATATCAAACACCAAAAAAAAACATTTACTTTCACCAATAAGATTTCAGAGTTATGAAGTTGGGAAGAGGCAATTGGAGTTCTAGTTGTCCTAGAATGAGTTCGCTTGGTGATCCATCGAAGGGAAAAAAAAGTCCAAAGTTGTTGGACAATGCAGGTTGTACAATCGAAGATATTCTTCGATGATTTACTGGTTGGGTGGTCAGAATTTATTAAGGTTTAGTTGTGTCTGAACCAATTGTAAGTTATATTTTCTAGTGAATCTTTTGGGCAATGTTTTCCTAAATGTTTTTAATCTCCGTGAAGAGTTTTTCGAGGGATTTTCCTTTGTTACCAATTTCTAGTGTAGATTTATTTTTATCTTTATTTCTTTTGATCTCTATTAAGTGATCGTTTAATTAGAGTTTAATTTGACATTAAACTAAATAATCATTTAGAGACAATAATTTGTGAATTGATGCTTGTTCTCATATTAGGGAATTTACAAAAATGTTTTATATCATGCTTGTCAATTAAAAAGTGTCTAATTTTAATAACTCTTGGAAAAATAGCCAAATTCAGTACTAAATTGTCTATTATACCCTTAATGAAAAATGAAGCAATTGTTTTCACTTTGTCACGAATTTCGAGAAAAAGTAGCTTCCATGAGAAGCTACATTAAAACGACGTTCTCGACATTTTACAAGTTATTATCGATATTTGAATCGTATTTATTTTGATACTTCATTTGTCTATAACGAGATTTCATTCTAAATATGAGAGTTCTCTACATTTCATAAAGTTCTTGATATTTGAAATATAGTTCTCGATATTTAATAACTGTGTCGATGAGAAATATAGAATTTATTATGATTTGACATGTATACTTTTGAAATAAATAGGGTAGGTTATGTGTCAAAATTTTATTGATCAACAGAATTTTTCATTGTATGCACATTTTTGTCTTTAGTGTGATATTATAAATTGTTAATAAGGATATTTTGGTCTAAAATATTGCAAAATGGACATTGAACAAATTTTGGACATTTTTAAAAATGAGCATGTGAAAGTGGACATTTCTTGTAATTTCCTCATATTTTAATTCTACATTATACGCCCTCTAGGTGTAGTTAGGTCTAAACATCATGCACCATATTTCAATTGGTATCAGAGCTTAATAGTGATTCGTGGCCCAATTTTGTCTAGATGAGTCAATCACTTTCAGATCCTCCTTATTTTGACAATAGTAATTATGCTTGCTGAAATGTTAGAATGAGAGCCTACTTAAAGTCTATGATGATCAAATGTGCATTAGTGTAAAAAAGAGTTGGACTGTCCCATATCTACCACTGTTGCTGATGTTGTTATACCTACAGATTCTCTACTTGGACTAAGTATGAATTAGTTGAGTTTAATTGGAATAGTAGAGGTGTCCATGCTATATTTACAACTCTCTCTCCTGAAGAGTTTATACGTGTGAGAGAGAGAGATAGCTATAGAAGTTTTGGATACTTTAGAAACCACACATAAGGGAAGCAAGACCATTAAAAAATCTAATTTACAGATGTTGACCACTAGGTTTGAAGATATTAGAATAAAGGATGATGAATCTTTTAATGGTTTTTATACTAAGTCGAGTGACACAGTAAATTCTAGTTTCAACCTAGGTGAATGAATTCCCAAGGCTAAGGTTGTGAGAAAGGTTATGAGATCTCTACATGAAAAATTTAGACCTAAGGTTACTGCTATTGAAGACAACAATGACCTAGATGTAATTAAGATAGAAGAACTTGTAGGATATCTCCAAATATATGAACTTAGCCTACCTCAGTCTAAGAAAAAAGTCTTCAGCCTTAACCACTTTTAAGGAAGAGACTAGTGATAAGACCGTGATGACACCGTAAAGGATGAGGAGATTGCTACCTTTTTATAGGAAATTTATCTTTAGGAATAGCAAAAGATCTTTTGAGATATACATGGGGGAGTCTAGTAAATCTAGGAAAGATAAAATAGAGAAGAATAATGCTAGAGATGCCTAGAAGAGGTTTGTGAGGTATCATGAATGCTGAGATTTTGGACATGTTAAATCTGAGTGTCCAAGTTATAAGAAAACCCTAGGTAAGGCTATGAACTTTATTCTCACTAATGACAAGTCTAGCTCCGATAATCAAAGTGAGAACTCCAATCCTGATAAGAGGGTAAATTATATTACATTTGCCTCTGTGGTTAAGAGTGAGACTGTAGATGAGAGTGACACACTTGAGGACATAAAGCAATCTGATTATTCAATTGAAGAATCAAGAGATGATTGGGATATACAAGAGGCCTATGACCAGCTGTATGTAGAGAGTCTTAAGTTGATGAAGGATAATAGCTCTGTTGTTAAGAAATCACATGACTAGAGTTAGAAAAGGAGAACTAAGAAGTCAAACTTGACAAGTCAACTAGTAGATTGAATAAGTTGGGGGTTGAGAAAGAGTCCTTGGAAATTAAGGTTAAGACTCTTAGAAATGATATTGAGAAATCTAGTGCTCAACTTCAATATTTTTCTAGTGGATTTAAGACTCTTAACAACATGTTGATTTGAATGGAACAAATTCTCATATTGTTTTTTCTTCTAAAAAGAAGGAGTGTACATGTCTCTATCAAATCTTAGAGTGTAGGAGTTCTAGATCAGAGATCAACTATCTAACATAGTTTTCCTCAACGTAAAGTTCAAAGCTTGAGACCTAGAACTACTCCTAGATTCATTCCCACTTGTCACAATTGTAGTGAGTTAGGTTACATTAGACCTGGATGCCATAAGCCCTTTGTCAAGAAAAACAAACAAGATCTCACACTCAAGTTAGATTCTCGACTAATCAAGTGAGTCGCTAACTAATATGATAAGTTATTTGACTAAAATTACAACTTCTTCTAAGAAGATTTGGATAAAAAGAGTGAACTCTTAGGTCAAATTGATATTGTAAATTGTGATATGTTCTTAAAGGTAAGAACACTTGTGCTCCTCATAGAATTGGTCTTTAGGTGCATACGTCTGCGTTGTTCATGATATTTACATATTAAAGCATACACTCTATTCTTTTATTTTTATTTTTTATCCTTTTGCAATGAAAAAATTAAAATTTGAAAATTATAACATTTTTTGTGATTAAGTACTAGTAAAATTAATGAATGGTAAATAAAGTCTTCATTAACTTCGTTTAGAACTTATTTGGAATACTCGATATTGATTTCTTCATGTATTATCTGCACTGTACACATTAAACTCTTATGAATTAGTCTTCCCGCAAATGTGAGATTTAAAATGACGCTCATCGATGTGATGAGGTGACCTGGAATATAAATTGATATTCAAGTTATTGATCTAACCTCCAGTATATTCCCTAAAAAGAAAAAGATTTGAATTTTGTAGAAAAATTGTGAGAAATCTTATATTTTTCTCGTAGTCTTTACGACTTGAGAAATTAAGCTTGCGAGTATCTTAAAAATTGGTGCCCTAGTCATCTAACTTGGGAGTCATCGGCCAAAGCTCGTTACATGGTCTTTTAGTAAGTTTAACAACGAAAAATTTGCACATAAGATAGAAAATAAAAATTATATGCTTAAAGATAGGGGAGAAGAAAAGTTATACAATGAAAAAAGGTAATACAAGCATTTTAATTAAAAATATTCAATCATTAGTGATTTTTTTTAACACATGTAATTTCTAACTCATATAAGGTCTTGAGTCTTACTTACAAGAGATTAATGGCACTTTTCACACATGAGTTGCATATACAATTTATTCAATACAAGTTCAACATGAGTTATGTGAGAAAAGTTCACGGTTTATAAATTATGCTTGTATAAGTAAGCAAACAAATGTTCATGTGATTAGATCTTTCACTACTTGATGTTATATTTAAAAATCCGTGAAAAAGAGCTATTTCGGTCAAAAAGATTTTTTTCTCCTATCATATGTTTTGCATAATTTTGCATAGCTTGTCCATGTGCATATTTCTTTCTCATTCCTTTCTGTGTTAATGATTATATTACTTGTTTCCCTTTGTCATTCTTGAAAAAAAAAATCGAGTGAGTTAGTGTATTTATTTTAGAGAGCAGTATATGAGTTAGGGGGAAAAGTTGATTTAGGGAGAGTTATTTTTATTTTTGGATTGAATGTTAATATCGATATTGTATTTAGTCTTTTGTCAATATTGATATTGATATTGATATTGATATTGATATTTTATATCTCAACTTATCATGCTTAGTTTCTAAGTTATTAATGCACACAGTATTACATGCTTTGGTGTTACACATGTTTTGTTTGTGTTGTTTATATAACTTAGTCATAATTGTTGTTTCCTCTTACTTTTACATGTGGTATTGTTGATTTCATTTTTCTCGATAAGCAGGCATGACATGCTGTTGAATTGATGTTTAAGAATTTAGTCATTGGGTAAATAGTGTTAGATTGTGTTGATTTTTATTTTGAAATAAATGATTTTATCACGGAATGTCAAAGGGAAAGTTTGTTATCCAATTATAATTGGCAATTTCCGTATCCAAAATCATGATTATTTGAGTTGTAATTAAAGTCAAAGTGTTGGGGTTGGTTGTATAGGTCTTGAAGGAGTCAAAGATGACAACGATGGACCAAGGAGAAAAGTAAGCGTAAAATCGCTTGTTGGCAGCCAAGTGCGTGCTCGAACGCTAAAAGTAGGAATAGAGCCGCTTGCTAGTAAGCATGGTGCTTGAATGACGGGCGGTAGCTTCACAAACACGAGGTTGGTGCTCAAGCGACGTATTTATACGGGCAGATTCATGTTCGCATTTTACACAATTCTTATAATCCCTTTCAACCTCAAACACTTGATATTATAAATAACCAAGCATAGTCTATCCCAAAAATGTGTTGAATCATTATTTCATACAACAAAGATCAAAACACTAAAGATCAAAAGATGAAACACTAAAAAACCTTTACCTTCACCAATAAGCTTTCAAAGTTCCGAAATTGGAAGAGAGAGCTAGAGTTTCATTTGTTTTGGAACGAGTTCATTCTTTTAAGTTTTATAGTTGTTGACATTCTTTAGACAAAAATATAATTATAAAAGAGTTTGAAAAGTAAAAGATTCAATTGGTAGGTTGTATAGATGAATTATGAGTTTTTGAGTTCGTTTATAGAACTAAGAGAAAAAGTTACTAGAATTATGCTAGCTTGTCGCCAAGCTAATGTTCGAGCATCCAAAACAGAATCAATGTTGCCAGCCTAACACTAGCCTAGCACTCGAATGACGGTGTTTTCCATGAAACCCTAGTTCGTGATTTTCAAGAGTTCTATATATCTTATACTACCCCCTAAAACCTCTATCCTACAAATACCCAAGCCGCATTTCGTGAAAAAAGGTTACTTGAACATTATTTTATAAAAGAGATTACATCCCACACATTCTACATACAATTCAATCATCTCTTGATTCAACCAAATCAATGAAAACATCAAATCCACATAATCAAAACACCAAAAACATGGACTTTCGGATAATCTGTCAAAGTTCTGAAGATCAAGGAAGGTGATCGGAGTTCTGATTGGAGGAGAAAAATGAGTTATCGGGTAATCTACAGGAGATATATGATTCCAAAAGGTCAGGAGCTGGTATAGGAAAATTCAGTCCAGGAAGGCCTTGGAGACTACAGTCAGGAGGTCAAAGAGTATTATAGTTAATTGAGTCTAGATTGTACTATAAGTCGATTCATTTATAGTGGATTCTCACTGGCTAGGGCCCGAAGTTTTTATCCCCACGAGGAGCTTTCTCCATAATCAATTTCATAGTGTTACTTATTTTTAAGCAATATATCAATTGCAGTAATTCAACTTACGATAGTATTATATGCGAATTCATCTAGATAAAAATAAATAATTGTGAGTTGTTGCATTTATTAATTGGTAAATTTAAATTCCATATAAAACACATATTAACCCCCCTCTCTAAGTGTTTATTGGGTCAAATGTCATTATTCTCAAGTGGTATCAGAGCCTCAATTTAATTGCTGGCCCAATCTTAATTTAGATGAGTCATTCTCTTTCCGTGTTTTCGTATTTTTTCAGAAGCAATTATGCATATTAGAAGGTTAGAATGAGAGTCTTTCTTAAGTCTCTGGACAAGCGAATTTGGGTTAGTGTACAAAACGGTTGAACCGCCCCCATCTACTGCTGTTTTAAGTGTAGTTACCCCTATGAACATTTCCCTTTAGACTAAGGATGACCTAGCTGAGTGTAACTGGAATAGTAAAGGAATACATCCCAAGTATTTGGCCCTAATTCTCCGTGTCATTTATAGTTAAATCATGAAGGTCCATTTCATTTCACACTTGGACTAATGATTTTATTTTCTCATTGGACAGGATGCCACAAAAAGACAACGCAAGTCCTCTTCATCCAAAAGTAAGGAAAAGGTCTACACATCTAACACCACAGCACGTACATGTGTCGACGAAGGAGACATGAAACAATTCCTTAGTTCGGATCACAGTAGGTTATTTGACCTGGTATTGACGACGAGAGAAATGTGGCTAGAGAGGTAAGTTATTCTAGGAGCCTTTGCAGGTTATGAAATAGCTACTCTCACAAGCAGAGCACATTGAGCAAAGGTACGAGATTGGTCACATAGGATATGTCCAACTATGGTTCAAGAGTTTTATAAAAACTTCAACCGCCAGATCGACGATCAGGATATAGAACATGAGCACTACACATAGATAAGGGACAAGTGGGTGATGTTCATCTTCGAGGTGACTAATCAATAATGTGGTTTGACTCGGGACAATATCGTCCCAATACCTACAGAGCATAATATGGCCCTTATGGTTCAGATGCTCTACGGGGGAAAGGAAGATGTGAAAGAGGAGTTTGAGTATAATAAGTTGACACGTTCCTAGAATGTTTCGATGAAATTCATCTGCTACAACATTGAGCTCACCTCGCATATGTCTACTTCCGACTTTGCCAAAGCGAACTTCTCTTTCACTTGGCACGTGATCTAAAAATTGATTTGGGGACATTCTTAAAATTGATTTGGAGAATTCATTTATAATTAGGATTTTGGTTCTTCACCACATGTTCATTAGAAGATGATTTTTCTCAGCCTCATGTGTGGGATATGCATAAATTTTGGGGTGAGACTTCTCCCGGTAGAGCAATCGGCTCCAGTCAGTGCTCTTAACAACCGAAATATGGCATAAAACTCCTTTAGAGCAGACAGCACTAGCAGCACCAACAATAGGAGGCCATGGCCCATAGCTCCCATAGTTGACCTTATCGTCGACAGTCCACTCTTGCGACAGTTGATTGCAGGTTTTACTAAGACTATCCTGGGTATGTTATAGATAGAAAGGATTCTTGGGTCCTTGGATTTGATAGTTGATCGCATGGAGACCCTCACTACTACTATAAATTACCATGTGATGTTGGTACGAGAGGATGCTTCTAGCGCAAGTCGGAAGGCTAACTTAGTCACAGAGAGGTTGGATTGATATGTCGGACGGATCGATGACCTTAATATTTAGGTTTATCGGTCCAATGATATTTTGTGACACATACGAGGACAAATTGATGAGAACTTTCATATGATGAGCGGCATCCAGGCCAAGATAGGCCAGCAGTCTGCTCTGTTGAGGGAGATTCTCGCACATGTGCCTCCATATCCTCCTCCATCTTCAGATTTAGTGGATTTTAGGGCTTACATACCATTTGACTATCATATTTTTGTACACTGGTTGCAATGCACATGTTTAGTTTGGGGCTATTTGATTTATAAATCATTAATTGTTGTATATAGTTTACTGATTTTACATGATTGTCGTGTGTTAAGAAAATCAAAAAATTAGAGAAAATTGCAAAAATATTTTCTTTCAGGCTTTTTATTGCTTTTGTGTGTTTGTTTGGATTAGATGGTCTGCCGAAAATGATTTATATATTGAAATTATGTGTTAGACTAAAAATCATAGAAATATTATATGTTGAGTGATTGGTACTTGTTTATTTGAAACTTGATATTCATTGAGCACGACATTCATGTTTTGCATTTTAAGTTGATGATTTGGTTCATATTATGTGAAAGTTGAACATAGTTGATTTAAACCCGGAAAATTACAAATTTATATACCCATAAACCATTCTTAGGATAGTTTAGAAACGGTTGAACTTATATGGGAAAACATCAAGATAAACAGAAGTTCCATGCCTGAAAATTTGTTGTGTGGATTGTCTAAAATCGATAAGACGAAGATTCAGTGAAAGTCTTTGAGTTAGGGGTTAGTTTTGGAAGCTAAGTGGTCAATAAAGGGTATTGCACTAATCAAGTATGAAAAAGGAAAAAAAGCTACCATGTTGCAAAGATACTCTAAAATATCCCAATGAGGAAAACTATTGAAAATCCCAAAAAGAAAAGACAAAAAGGGATCAAGCTAGTGCATGAAACAAAATATGCATTACATACTTTGATTAAGCCTCGGACACTTGGGGTTAAAAGAACTAAACATTTGATAAGAGTCAATTAGCTTAATTTAGTCTCAAAGGTTGATGCAGTCAAAATAATGGGAGAATCCTTACTTTTCGAGTGTTACATTGTATATGTGGAGTCTATTCAAACTAGAGAGGGAAGGAATTAGAATCATTTTAAATTCAACTTAAGTACACATCTCAAGAAAAGTGCGTGAAAAGTACAAGTTTTAGGGTGTACATCTCACAAGTGGAGAAAGCAAACATTTGACTATTGTGGGGGTCAAGGATTGAACTAATCATGAGCTTATGATTATTTACATAGATATTTACACTCACTTTAAGTTTCTTATTGAATAAGTATAGATGCATTTCTACTATGTGATGTTAACACTATTCAAAGTATTGAAGCAAAAATCCAACCCTGAGGCTAAAAGGCATGCCATCTAATCAAGTTTAGATTGAGTTAGGCTAGTGTTTGTTTGAGGACAAACAAAGGTTACAGTTTGGGGGCGTTTGATTAGTGTATTTTATACACTTATTTGAGTAGTTAAATTAGCCTATTTGTTGATGAATTATATGAAACATCGCTTAATTCTATGTAAATATTGATTTTGTAGGCAACATCGATGACATTGGTGGAATTAGGGAAAGCGAGCAAGAAAAAGGCTAAATTGAAGTATATCTAAAAATCGAGGATTAAAACACAAACAATTAAGAGTTGGCTCAGAATGAAGAATGAAGATTTGAAAGTGCAAGGATTCTATTGGACAAGAAAAGAACTGAAAAGGGCATAAAGAAGTGAAAAGAGTAAAAAAAAAAAAAACTTGGAGAAAGTTCAAGGACCAACTTGAAAACTTGGCCCCAAAAATGGGCACTAAGGTGCGCCCTTGCCTCTAGGCGATGCGCATGCCCTAAACGAAAGAAGCCTCGCCTGAGGCCGCCTAAACCACTCAGGCCCGTAATTTGTATTAGGCACGCCTCACCACAAATTGGAAAAAAAATCTAATTTTTCTTTTTTCATTTTGGTAACAATTCAAGGCAATCTTTTTAACATCCTATAAATTGAAAATTTCATCCAAAATGTGGGGGGAGAATTTTAGCATATTTTGAGCACAAAAAAGAGTATTTTACATAGAAGTAGGAGAATTTAATAATAACTCTCGGTCAAATTAACGTAAAGCAATTGAAGGTTTCAAGACCTCAACACTACAACAAAAATAGCTTTTTACGGCATATGTTTACGGCGTGCAAAAAATGTGTGCCGTAAATGATCAATTACATAAAGTATTTATGGCGTACATTTTTTGCACTCCGTAAACTTTGACAATTTACGNTGAATCAGTATTTACGGCATACTTGAAGTGCACGCCGTGTATGGTAAAAATGCGGTCCAATTTGAAATAGTATCTACGGCATGCACAGTGCACGCCGGCGGGTATGGTAAAAATGCGGTTCAATTTGAAATAGTATTTACGGCATGCACAGTGCACGCCGTAAAGGCCCAATTATTAGTTTTCCTTTTTCATTGGCCAATTAACATTAGAGGCGACCAGTACCTAGAGGCAGAGTGGAGATTAGTAGAGACCACCATTGAAATCGACTTCCACATTCGCCGGACGTCCGCGTTAATTGGGCGTTCCTGTATCTTTATCTCTCTTTGGTCTCTGGCTCTTGGCTCTCGCCGGTCGTTCGCGTTAATTGGGCGTCCCTTCCAGTTCCGTCTCCTAGCTCTCAGTATACATCTCTCTCGTTTAGGAACTGCTTCTCCATTGTGTAAGGTAGGCTGTAATCTTTATCTCTGAGTTGGATATGGGTATTGCCCATTAGGCTTTTTCTTAATTATTGTTGTGTTATTTGGTGCTTCTGAAGAATTCTAATCGGCCATTGTACAATCTCTATATTCTCACGGAGTTAATCATTATGACAAACTGATATTCTATTGTATGTTTCCCCTTATTAGGTTTTTTATTTTTCTGTTATTTACCTTCGACTTTCTTCTTTTTATTTACCTTACTCTAAAGCACCGCTGAAGTTGAGAAGTTTTATGGATTTTCTATTAAGACATTAAGAACTGGTCGAGGGACTGAGTATCTTTCAAGAGACTTCGAAAAATTGTGCAGAGATCTTGGAATAAGATATGAAATGACTGTCTGGTATTCGTCACAACAAAATGGAGTTTGTGAAAGAAAAATCAAACCATTATGGAAATGGGAATATGCATGCTTAAAGAAAGCAACGATCATGAGAACTTTGGGCAATAGCAATTACTTGTGCAGTATATTTGATGAATAGGTCACCCTCAAAAAGTTTGAATAGCATGACTTCACGTGAAGTTGGTATGGTTCTAAACCAACGGTTTCATACCTAATGATCTTTGGTAGTCTTGCTTTTGCCCATATACCGGATGCTATAAGGAATAAACTAGATGATAAAGCTCATAAATATATTTTTGTTGGATATAATGAAAGGTCTAAAGGTTATAAATTATGCGATTCATTGACAAAGAAAATTGTGATATGTTGGGATGTAAAGTTTGATGAAAGTGCCACTTTTGTAGGTAATGAGAGCAGTCAATCAATAATTTGTCAAGAATGAGATAACATTTCAAATGAAAACTATGACAATTCTTCATCTACAAGTTGTGGATTCCTTTTACCTCCAAGTTTTTCTAGTTCTTCTAGAGGAAAATCTGATGAAGAGCTACCAAGAACAAGAATGAGAAGATTGCAGGAAACCTATGAGTCTACAGATCCTACTCATGAAGAAGGTGATATTATGTTTGCATTTTTTGCAGGTGAGGATCCAGTTTTATATGATGCAGTAATAAAAGAAGAAAATTTGAAAGAAAAAAAAAACCATGAAGGAAAGAATTGATGACATTGAAAAGAACAATACGTGGAAGCTTTCAAATCTACCACCAAACAAGAAGCCTATAGGAGTAAAGTTGGTGTTCGAAACTAAATTCAATCTTGACAATTCAATCAATAAACACAAAGCTCGGCTTGTATCAAAGTGGGTATGTACAAAGAAAAGGAAAAGACTACAATGAGGTATTCGTCCGGGTCTCTAGACTTGACACTATTCGGCTTTTAATTTCTCTAGTTGCTTAAAATAATTGGAAGCTTTTGCAAATGGATGTTAAATCTGCATTTTTAAATTGTTTTATCCAAGAATAGATTTATGTTGATCAACCACCTGGTTTTATGAAGGAGAGAGAAGCATAAAATGTACAAGTTGAAGAAGGCCTTATACAGTTTAAAACAATAACCAAGAACTTGGTGTTCACGAAAATATGTTCAGATTTAAATCACCGCAAGTGCACGATTCGTTGACAAGTAATAAAGTGGAAATCCTAGAATTTCGAGTATCATTCCCACGATGATTGGTTTAACTT
>CAIGRF010120890.1:7739-19020 GCA_903798235.1 Fraxinus ornus | reverse complement strand
CAGATGCTTATTCAATGTTGCAGAGTGAACTTACGTGCTTTCCTGATGATGACACACTTGCTAAGCCCCCCTGTAGACTACTTCCTAAGATTGTTCCGAGCATTGGTCATTTGATGGATCCTAATTATTAGGACTGTGATTTTGAATATTAAAGTACTTGGTGATGTCTCTGAGAGTTAACATCTTAGAACTGCTGCCCCCAACCAACCTAGCACAACCTTTGGAATGTCCCTTAATATCTAAAACTTCTTTCAAAAGAACCCCCAAAAACATCTCCAGCATCATCTTCCGTTCATTAGAATCATCAAAACCAAGCTGATGCTTAGATCAGTGATGATACAAAACAGAGATATAAATAAGACGAAGAAAATTAAACGATGTTAAGGTTGTATACCTATATAATACAAAATCAGTAATGATTGATAAACCTGATTAGAGATTCCAAACTTACTCCAGAGAAAAAGAATCAAGAAAAATGATAAGAGTGAATATTTTAGAATTGATGGAAGGGCTTTTCTTTGTTTAAATTTTATGGGAAATGATAAAATTGGAAGATTGGCATAGTTTCTCTGTGTGAACCTAGAATATAGAGAGAAGTTTGGGAGGCCTTGGATTGTCATTCTGCTTATTGAGGTTGGATCTTGAATTACAATCTCAGGAAGTGGCTAGCAGTTAAAGATTTGCAGTAAGGTACAATCTTACCACTGGTGGTTCGCAAGAGATTGGGGATTGGCCATATTGATAATGGGGGTATTGGAGGCTCAAAATTGAGCTCTCCTTTTTATAATGCCATAACATATATGCATTATAACATAAGTTGTGTTTGACACCCATTTTAGTAAGGAAATGTGTTTTTGAATAGTGATTGGTGGAAGAATGTGTGGTTAAAAAGTAAGAAGAATTTTTAGGTTTATGTGTAATATTATTTTATTGATAGAATGTGTGGTTGAAATGAAAAAAGAGAATGAGAATGAGAAAAAAAAAATGGGTGTCAAACGGGGGCATAAAATCAGTTTTTCATTGGAATAGAGATTACAAACATTACCAAAAATAACTAAAAATCACTCAACGCCATTAAGTAGTCAACCAAACTGCAACACGTGCATTGCACTTGCGTCTACTAGTAATTTGAAAAAAAAAATGTTTTAAATAGTTTTTTTTAGAGAACGTGTCGTTAAAAAGTAAGAATTTTTTTTTGGATTTACGTGTAAAATATTTTATTGTTCAAATGTGTAGCTGAAAATGAGCATGATAAGAGTATATTAAAGACCATTAAACAAGGGCTATATTATGGTTGGAATGTTGGATATGAAATAAATTTTGTTAATGGAAAATATTTGGAGAATTGCATATTTGGTCTCTGACCTTTCCAAAATGGCTGAGATATACCCATCCTTTTTTAATGGCGTGATTTTCTTCTCCAACCTTTCAAGTACTTGTTATAGTTCGTCCAGATGACACAATGCGTTCATTTCACCGTTAAGATCTCGTAAAATGACATTTTTGTCCTCCTCTTTAAATAAATAAAAAGAAAAGAAAATAACAAAGGAATAAAGAGAAAATTTTATAGGGAGTTCCAAACTTTTTAAAAGTACAAATAAGTCCTACTTAAAAAGTACGAAAAAATTAGATTAATCCCCCAACCCAACTAATCTCATTCCAAGCCATTCGCTGCCAACCACTGGCCAATCCCAAAGTGCCTCCGCCAATTCACCTCAGCCCAAAAGCACAAGGTGAAAAATTGGGTAATGGAAGTTTTGGGACAGTGAATTTGGCAATACCCAGAACATTGTTCTTCAAATTCCTGTTTTGACCGATTTTATGAAACGAATTATGCAAAGGAGTTAGGAATGTGAATAGAGCGGATAAAGCTCGGAATTGTTGAGTTTCCGTCCTGAATTAGTTTTTGAATTTTGTTTCTTTGAAATTGCAATTTTTATTTCGTTTTGGTGTAATTTAAGGGGTAACAGATACTCCACCAGTCCTAGATTTGGAGAAAGAGTCAAGAAGCCCTGCTTCACTGAGAGATTTGTTTGACGTAGTTGCAGTTTTTGAATTTTATTTCTTTGAAATTGCAATTTTTTTTCGTTTTGGTGTAATTTAAGGGGTAACAGATACTCCACCAGTCCTAGATTTGGAGAAAGAGTCAAGAAGCTCGGCTTCACTGAGAAATTTGTTTGATGTAGTTACAGAAGGCCTTCTAACCACTGCACAAAATCTACAGTCAGTAAGGTTCTTGACAATATTTATATTTAATTACATGCTCTGAAAACTTTATTCTGTACTTTAGCATCTAATGGCAAGAATCTCATAGGATTTCGAAATTAAGAACAAGAATAGGCTTATAAGGTGTTTGGTGATTACTGTGAAGTGTGAAGGACAAATATACAGTATATAATAATTTGCTTGTTTGAGAAAATTCCACTGCCAGTGTTGTGATACTATTCCCCATGCCATCTCTTGCTCATGAGTTGTTTGGGTTTAGCCGTTTAGGATATACTCTGTGTGTTGTTAGTTGTTACTAATACTAAAGATCTTTTTTTTTCATCCACGTTATTCATAAAACAGATTGAAGGCGTTGAACCCATGAGTATCAGATGGCCAAGGCGTCTAACACCTACTCATCTGTCACAGCTGATACGAAAACAGAAAAACCCGCTAAAGGCTTTGGGGATCTTTGGTGAAGCAAAAAACAGATATCCGAATTACCGCCATAACGGGTCTGTATATGCTGCCATGATTGACATCCTAGGAAGGTCAGGACGAGTGGTTGAGATGAAAGAAATAATTTATAGAATGAAAGAGGACTCCTGCGAGTGTAAGGATTCATTATTTGCTGGTGCAATTAAAACTTATGCAAGAGCAGGTTTATTAGATGAAGCAATTGCTCTATTCAGAAGTCTTCCACAATTCAATTGTGTGAACTGGACAGAATCTTTCATTACTCTTTTGAAGATACTAGTGAAAGAGAACGAACTCGAAACCACTTATCACCTTTTTTTAGAGAATTCCTGCCGATGGGAAGTCAAGTCTTTGACCCATGCCCTGAATTTGCTCATATATAGTCTTTGTCGTATACATCGTTCTGATCTTGCGTTGTGCATTTTCCAAGAAATGGATAATCAGTGTTGCTATCCGGTTAGGGAAACATATTTGACTTTGATGAGGGGTTTGTGTGAAGATGGAAGACTCACTGAGGCCACCCATTTGTTATACTCTATGTTGTGGAGGATTTCTCAGAAGGGCAGTGGTGCTGATGTTGCTATATATAGAACTCTGTTGGATGCTTTGTGTGACAATGGAGAGGTCCATGAGGCTGTGGCAATACTTGGTAAAGTCTTGAGGAAAGGGCTCAAGGCTCCAAAGCGATGCCAAAAACAGCTTGATCTAAGCCAAAGAAATCATGAATGTGAAGTAAGTATCCATAATGCAAAAGCATTTATCACCAAGGCTTTGATCAAAGGCATAGTTCCAAGTTGGGATGCATACAGGTCGTTAGCGGTTGATTTTTACTCTGAAGGAAAGATTGATAAGGGTGATGAAGTGCTCAAAGAAATGTACGACAGAGGTTTAAGACCATCTTCACGAATTTACGAAGCTAAGGTCGCATCATTATTTACATCAGGAACGATTGATGAAGTCGTGGACGTGATTGATCGGGAGATGGTGGAGAATAGTTGTGTTCCTACTGTTAGGTTGTATAATACTTTAATCAGAGGTCTTTGTAACAAAGGAAAATCTGATTTGGCTTCAGGGTATTTTGAGAAGATGTCTAGGCAGGTTGCCTGTGTTCCTAACCAGGAAACATACGAGATTCTTGTTGATGGACTATGTAGCGATGGTAAATACTTAGAAGCTAGCCAGATGTTGGAGCAAATGCTAATTCACTCTTACTGGCCTGGAGGTGAAACATACACTAAACTTATACAGGGTCTTTGCCTAATTGGAAGGCCATATAAAGCCGTTATGTGGTTGGAAGAGATGATTAGTCAAGCTAAGATACCTCAAATTTCTGTATGGGGTTCACTGGTATCTTCTGTTTGTTCTGAGAGCCTTGATATTGAAAGGTTTCGTATATAACACTTGAGAGAATAAATGTCCTTGATAGTTACCTATTTGAATAATTTGCACAAGTTAATGTTCTTACAGGTATTAAAACTTGCTCATTTTTCAACATTTAAAATTGGATGTATTAAAGCCAGTTAGTCACAAACTTCTTACAGATAGGTACAAATCTCCACTTCGCTCCGTCTGTGTCATTAACATCAACGTGCCTCATTGATTATGACACTATACTAACATTCCACAACTTCCATAACAACGTTAAAATTCCCGGCCCCCACACAATATAACTTGGTTTCTGAGAGGAAAACCAAGTTCAGGAAAGGGAAATTCTTTCCCCTCCCTCCCACGTTTCAGCACAAGCAACTCATTGTCTTTGGTGTTCTGCCAAGTAGAATTCACCGATTTGTCATTTTGAGTTCATATCTTTTCCAACACTCCATTCCTTATATTGTTCACCTGCCTCCTCACTAGACTTTTTCAGCCGGAGCCCCAGCTGCAGTAGTAGTCTGCCTAACAATGGCTACAACAGGTACCATCGCTCTTCTCCTGATTATTCTTCATACCCTAGACGTACCCCAATGCCAACAGAAGAAATAGGTATTGGTATGACGACTCGATCACGATTATGAAAATGGACATCATGGGGAGTCTTGAGTCGGAAGAAGAATTGAAAAGCTTTGGATTCGAAGAGTACTGGAGGCTTAATACCCAGAAATTGAGAAAATTGCTCAGGAACTGAATTTGGAATACTTCTCCTAGCCCTCCTAAGGTACCAAACCAATCCTCGGATTTGGAACCTGGGGATGAAATTACAAGAAAAGCAGAAGAAGAAAAAGGGAACAGGGAGGATAATAAATTAGTCTGATTTGAAAAGATTTGAGTAGCGATTCATCAGAGAGTGAATCTGAGTTGGAAGCATTTTGAATCTAGATCAGATGACTCGCTGTCGAGGAGATCAAAATCTGTATCTGAGATTGAGAGTGGGTCAGAAGAGTCCAGCTAGGATTATGACTTGGAAGAAGAAAGTAGGAGAAGGCGGAGGAGAAAATCAATGAAAAAGAGCAGTAGGAAAAGTAAAAGGTCTGGGAGAAGTAGGAGGAAGAGCAATTCAAGTGAAAGTAGTAATCATGGTAAGTCAAAGAAGGGGAAGCGCGCCTCATCTTTGAAGTCTCAAAAAAGCAAGGAGGAGGAAGAATCTGATAAGGGGAGTTCCAATGCTGATGAAATGAGCTCTGATTCTGAATTTGATGGAAAAGAATGCTAAGCAGAAGGCAGGCGAGGCTAAAGTGAGCAACAAAAGTAAAGCAGAGTCATTTAAATGATTGAGTCTGGGAAGAAACTGACTGGAAAATGAACCAGTTGGGCCAGTGCCTTTTCCAACCACAGAAGGGCACATTAGCTATGGTGGTGCACTTAGGCCTGGTGAAGGTGATGTTGCACAGTATGTTCACCGAGGTAAACATATTCCTCGCAGTTGTAGAGTTGAAGTGGGCCTTTCGGCTGAGGAGATTCAGAAGTTTGACTCTTGGGTATGTGATGAATGGTAGTAGGCATCAGAGAATGAATGCCATCCGTATCTGAAAAGAAAACCAAGTTTACAGCGCTGAGGACAAACGAGTGCTGGCAATGTTTAACTATGAGGAGAAGTCCAAGCGTGAGCAGAAGGTTATAGCTGATTTGTAGCATCTGGTGCAGCGCCATATTGATACCGGCCCTTCTCACGATCCTTTTGCTTGGATGGCTGGTGAGGGTGATGATGCTTGATTCTAGGTATAATCATGGTTATGTCTCTATTTTTTTTGTCAATGTCTTTTTTTCTTATTTGGATGATGTAAGGATATAATCCTCTCGTTCTGAGAATGTAGAACAAATCTTATGCAGAAATTAGTGTTAAGTCTTTTGGTTCAAAACAAGGGGGAGAAACAGAAGGGGGCTGGGGCAGTGCAGAGGAAAGATCAACTCTACTTTTCAAATTCTATGCGGTTTTTCTTTCTTCTGTGGCTCATACCCTCAAGTCATAATAGTATTAACCAACCTTATATATTGACTGCAGGTAGATGTTTTAGCATTGGAAAAAGGATACACCAGAGTTCTGTGATGATATGGTCTAAAACTGTTCATGCAAGACATGGGTTTAATAATGTCCTCATGGGCTTTCACTTGAAATCTGCATTTGCTAAGATATCATCCAAAGGGACATGGATTAATTTTCTATGCATTATTTACTGTACCTTTGTTGTTTTCTTATGCCTTTTGTCTCTTTTAGTAATTAAAATTTCAAGTTAATGTAGTGGCCTACACACTATACTTGCCTCAACTGAACTCTATTCTTTACTTTGCTACTACAACTGTAATTCTTAGAAAATTAAAATTAACAATTATTACTACTCTTTATCCTAACTGTTTTAAATATGTTCCAGTTCCAGGAAATGCTGAATGAATCATCTTGTATCTTTGAGTGCATATCATTTTCGCACTGGGAATGTTTCTATCATCTCATTGAGCAACTTCAACTATGCTTCTATAAGAGAATTTAAAGGTCTGGAGATTACTTCAACTCCTTTTGTGATTTGAATTCAGGAACTTTGTCAGTGCATTTTGATAACATGATTTCAGGCTATTATTTTCTTTAACTCCATTTATATTGTGTATTCCACTAGTAGGTTCATCGATTGATCTGATCCTGTGAATAACATTAACACAGTCCGGATATGTTGTAAGAAAATTGTTTGGCAGTTAAAGGAACAGTATGAATTTGTTTCTAACCCAAAGGACATCAACAGTTCATTCCTATGGCCTGTCATAAACATTTCTTGATGTTGACAAACGTCTTATTATATTTTCACTGAGAGTACATAGAAGATTCTTTATGTTCTCCTGTATAGAATTTAATTCACGGCTTAAGTGAATCCGTAACTCAAAGTTCGTGATTTTCTACAACCCTAATATTTCAAAATTTTCAGCTTGTGATTTTGATTATATTAAGGACCATTTGACATGGCTTTGAAAGTCAAAATGAGCTTTTGAGATCTAAAAGTTGCTTTTGGATTTGGGCTACTTTTATGAAAGTAATTTTGGTGGTTACAAGAGCTTTTAGTCAAATGAAAGCACTTTCAAAATATGAAGTGTTTTTAAAAATTAGTTTTCAAACAAAAATTAAGGTAATTTCTTCCGAAAGCTCTTTTAGATGAAGTAAAAGTAAAAATAAAAGTTATATCAAAAGGGCTATAAGCATGTGCGTTCATTTCGCAATTACACATCTAATATGAGGTAAGTGTTTGTCTGAGCAGTGAACGTCATGAAACAGGGAAAAATGTGAAAAACTGCATTTCTATACGTCCTCTTCGTGTTAGAAAAACCCCCAAATTGATTTGGCAAGTGTTATAAAAGTTGTCTATAAATAGATTAAAATAAGTGAATAGTACTTGTATGTTCGTTTCACACGTCAAACGTACCCCCATTGCACTATTGAGTTGCCTAGAAGATGAAAGAATCGGCTCTATCGAAGGGTCTATTGAGTATCAAGTAATACTTTTATGATGGAGGTTGGATTCCCTTTTATTTGTGTTGTATTGCCGTTGGGTGCAAATTGATGAAGCATGTTTTCTTGTGGATGTTGCTGGTACATGTTCAAGATATATGAAATAATATGTTTTACATGAGGAAAATTATGATGGTTACAACGAGTATCATTATTGTCCAAAAATAATTGAAGTGCTCAAGGTGAACTCATTACATATTTTAATGTTATGTAACTTTAAAATGACAAATGTTTTCAAGGGTTGTAATTACTTTATAATTTTGCTTCAAAATATGTAAGATAATATCATTAAGTGCATAATTCAGTGATCGATCACTGGTTGCGACTTTAAAATTCAAACACACAGTACGGCTGCTGAAGGATCACTTTGAAAGCAGGAGAGTAATCCATAAAATAGTATGTATACCTCTCTGATAATTAGAGTTACAATGAAAATACATATTGCATCAAATCCTCTATACCAAGGCCCAGGAATTTGTGAAGAGAAAAGGAAAAATAATTTTAAAAAAAAAACTCTTTTAAGATGGCAGTGATGAAACCACAGCTGAATTGAGTTTACCTCGAGGTGTTTGCAGCTGCACGCTGTTTAGTGGATCTTCTAATAGACTCGATTCTTTGAAGTCTGATCTGTTCCCTGAATTTTGCAATGAACTCATCGGCCTTCTTGTCCACATCGCGCCCTGCATCATTACCACCATCATTCGCGTTTGTGCTTGTGGGTTCTCCATGATTGCCTGAACTGCTTCCTTCAAAGTAATCATCTTCAAACTCAGTCTCTGAGGAGTTGTCATCATCATCACTAGTTTCCAAAATAACCTTTTCATTAACTGGTTCCTTCTTTGATGATGCATTATTATGAATTACAGTTTCATGCATGGATTTGTTAGTATATCCCTCACTTCTGTCGAGGAAGATTGCTGCTTCATATTGTTGGGGATTTTTCTCCGTTTGAAATTCGCCACGTCTAATTTTTCGAACAGACTTCCCAACAAATGGAACATCATCACTTCCAACTCTAGCAGCCTTGAAATCTGACCCGAAATTGCCTCTTCTTGGTGGTTCGTCCAAATCTGTCTCGCTCAACTCTTGCGTTGGCATACTCCTTATGCTTCGCCTCATTTGTTTTTCGGAACAAACAGCATCATTCAACACACTGGAATTCGATTTCATCAATACAGATTTCCGAAGATGTGTTGGAGGTGCTCGAGGAGGAGGAGGAGGTGGTGGTGGTGGAGGTGAAAACTTGTGGGAATTATTTCTCATCATCAAATCTTCACGACTTTTGGCTTGAGACTCGGTTGATGATAAAGAAGAAAGCTTTTTAGGAGAGGATATAGATGGCGAAGGGGATACAGTTTTTGGTGTTGAACAAGTAGAATTAGGCCTGGATGACCTTAAAGAAGGCGATTCCAGGCTACTGAATTCTGGATCCTCCATTGAATATGAAGGAAGGTCATCTCCATTTTCCTTCATTTGAATCCGTCCTGATCTTGATCGCCATGGAATTGGCGAACGGAGTACAACATTGTCCTCTACTTTTTCCTCCAAATTTACAGGATTTATCTCTCCAACTCCAAGTTCCTCATTTCTTGACTTTTTCGAACTGCAGCTGGTAAATCTTTTTGACCCTGAATTAGATCTTGATCTACTAATCAATGAACCGGTTTTTCCATTTGAATCATCTACATCATCAGTCTCTGGCACACGCTGTTTGAGGCTTCTAACAGGCAAAAGCAAAGGCTTTTGGCCGACTCCTGAACTAGTAGCAGTTTGTTCTTTGACGCTAATAGGGCTTTCTTTAGCCACTACCTTGAGTGGTTCCCCCCTATAGTACTGAGAATTCCAGGTTTGAACCTTGTTTTCATCAACTACAGTTTGGTTTTCAGTTTCATCATCAAAAACTGATGAAACCTGAAGCAACTTAGATACATATGTTTGTGCATTATCAAATTTTGAGGCATGATCTTTATCAGTTTCATCATTTTTCTTGCTAAAAAGACCATAAGAGACGGCTATACCCACAAAAATAAGCTGCAGAAGCTCCCAACTTCTAGCATGCAGGGTTTGGTTAATGAATTCAGGAGGTTGGGAAGGGAAAAATGGAAGAAGAAGAAGAAAAATTGTAACAAGAGCAGCTTTGTACAGATAATTATAAGAAAACTTACCTGGATTTGAATGGAATGAGTCTTGTCTTTGGGCTTTGGAAGTGTGAGAAAATGTATCAGCCATTGCTAAGAACACAGAAAATTTGGTTTGTGGATCTGAATTTCTAAATGTGAAAGAAGTTAGGAAGAAAGAGGAGAGAAGTCTTAGGGGCGAAGGATTGGATGAGTGTAGACAAAAGTAGAGGTTAAATCTCTAGAAAAGTTTTGGGGAGTAGTGATCCATTTGCATGCCATGCTTATTCTCTTTTTAACCTTTCCAAATCATTTGACACTCCTACCCTTACCATTCTTTAATTTCATTTTATTTGTTTCTGAAGAGAATAATGCTGAGTGCCTGTTTGGTTTAGATAAAAATATTAGGAACTGTTCTCCCTTTTTTTTATTCTTTTTTTTTTNTAATGCTGAGTGCCTGTTTGGTTTAGATAAAAATATTAGGAACTGTTCTCCCTTTTTTTTTTTTTTTTTTCTTTTATGTGTTTTGAATTTTGAATTCATTTTGGGTTTTATATTTTGAGTGTCCATTTTGAGATTGCTGAAAATATATTCTTTTTGGCATTTTGAAAAATTGTTTTGAAAACATCAAAACGCGTTTTGAAAATTTTGGTTTGATTATAACTGAAAACATCCAAAATGATTGTCGTTTTGGATTTTCTTTGTAAAATTTTTACTTGTTTTCGTTTTGAAAATTTTGATTTGATTATAACTGAAAACTTCCAAAATGATTGTTGTTTTGGATTTTCTTTGTAAAATTTTTATTTGTTTTCAAAAACGCGTTTTCGAAAAAATAAGCGAAATATATTGTTAGTTTTTATCCAATTTCGAATAAGGGTAGTTTTGGAATCAGAAAAATAGAGGTCGCGTGAATTTGGTTAGGATTCCCCTTTTGGGGTGCATACGCTAGCTTTTTGATTGCATATTTGGAGGGAAGGGTATCCCTTTCTTCTCTTACTCACTCCCCACATTCTTCGTTACCTCATTTTTGGAGTTGGTATAAACACAATAATATAATATGCTCTCTTGCATGTATGTTAAGCCACCGTTTGATAAATTAAAATTTGATTTTAATTAAAAATCGAAGTTAATAATTAATTTTAATTTTTAATGAGATTCACAATTTTTTAATCGTACATTTTTCAAATTTTAATAAACTTTATTAAATATTTAATTTTAATCTACATGACTAAATATTGTATCTTTGAAGAGAAAAATAAAGAGAAGTAAGAAAATCAAATTGGTCCCACCAATAAATTCTGTCTTCCATGAAATTACGAGACATTGCATGAGAAATCACGGAAGTTTAAGAGATCTCTCAATTCGATTTTTAAACCATAATTTATCAATTGCTTTGACTCTATTAACTTGGAAGCAGGGACGGATCGAAACCATTTTTCTTGTGGGGTCAAAAATGAGAATTCAAAGATTTTCAAAAAAAAAAAAAAAAAACTCAAAAGGAAAACTCAAAAATAAGTAAATTTGTGGGGTCACATGACCCCATGTGGGTCCGCCCCTA
>CAIGRF010120862.1:0-17445 GCA_903798235.1 Fraxinus ornus | reverse complement strand
ACACACACATATATATGTATATATGCATGTATATATATGTATATATATTATACCTCTAGTCCTTGAAGTTTCAAAATAATCTCACTTTCATATCTGATGTTCTAGCTTCAACGCAAAGGTCCTTGAAGTTTCAATTTAGTAACAAGCTAGTTGACATCAGAAACAATCTTTAGTTTCCAAACATGGAAACAAAAATCTTGGAATAGTTCAATTGATATTCACCCTTTCCATCTGAAAATTGACACTACATTGGACTAAGGCATGTAACTGCTATTAAGTTGATAAGCTAACTGATGTTGGAGAAATAATCTTATGCTCTTATAATTGATTCTCTGATTATCAAATTGAACTCGCTTGAGTGCAAGGGTATAATGTGCAATTCACTTGTCCATTTGCCCACATCTTCCTATAAAAGTATAAATTGTAGTCATAAATTGACGTCAATTCCCATCTCATTTCATGTTCTTATGGTTCACCAGATCTCAGATACTGCTTCCGAACTTAATTTTTGACACACAATCTTGGCTTTCTATTACAGACAGTTGATGTATTTGCTATTGTGGCGTTATCTGGAATTGTGAGCAGATTGCTGAGTACAGGAACCATTCTAGTTGCTACTAGTAATCGTGCACCGAGGGATTTGAATCAGGTGCACCTCAAGTTAACTCATCCTGGCAAGCAACTCACTTTCCTAGAAATTTCATATATTTTTTACCTTTTAATCAGTTTAATAGCTTGTTATGCTCTTGAGGCTTCTATTCTCATATCTGAGCTGGTTGAGACTTTCTGACATAGATTTTGAGGGTCTGCAAATAAGAAATGCTCAAGTCTAAACTCCAACTTCTGTTTTCTTCAGGATGGCATGCAAAAAGAGATATTTCTAAAGTTTGTAGATAGCCTAGAGCAGCACTGTGAAAATGTTCTAATTGGAAATGAAATTGATTATCGCCGTTACATAGCACAAAGATCAATAGATCAGGCAAGTATTTATCGATTTCATTAGCAGCATGTTTTAAGTCTTAACAAACTTTGATTGTTCTGTGTAGATAGATGTATGCATTTGATCTTTTTTAACAATTCATATTTGCATCCATTTTCCCTCTTATTTATTATAATAGTTTAAATAAATCCTGCCGCAAAAGGTGAAAGCACACTCCCTATTTACCGAAAAAGAAGCAGCTACCCTTTAAGTATATCCAAGTCAAGCAAGAGAGCGACAAGGAAATAGCATGATGCTAACTTATAGAAAAGGCTATTCTATAGTGAACATGGAATAATTAAATGACAGAGACCAATATTTGGGTACCCAATAAGGAATCTCTTGTAACTGTCATTTTCTTCTTCCTGTTGTTTCTTCTTTGTTTTCTTTATACTCTACCATTTGTGCTAGTTTTTTTCGAATCATATACATTTGTCACATTGTCAGACCACTTATATTGATCTGTCTGGTCTCTAGATTCTTTATAGATCCTTTATCTTGTTACTTTTTATGGTCAACAAATATCTAAATATTTTGTTTGCATATATGGCAATCATTTGACTCGTGAACTTCCCTCATTTCGTGCAGACAGTCTTCTCAATATGCAAAATGAAGCTAAATACACTGTGTTCCATGCTATCTCATTGGTTTATTTGGCAAATCCTTGTCATTGGTTCATTTAACTAAAGCTTCTTACTGGATTGCTCATTTCTTTTTTGCCTTTCACACTCGTGTCTCTGTTTTAGAAGTTAAATGCAAGCTGTAAGCCTTTCTCTTCATATGGGATGTCTTTGTGTATCTTCAGGTTCACTACTTCTGGCCTCTTGACAGAGTCAAAATAAAGGAATTTGAGAACATGTGGGACATGACCATAACGCAAACTGGAGGGCAGGTCTCTTCTCAGACTCTTCCAGTGATGTTTGGGAGGTACGTATAACTTAGAACATGATATTTCTATAGCTGATTTGTATCGTAATGTCTCCACTTTTTTATCAGAACATTGGAGGTTCCTGAAAGCTGCAATGGGGTGGCGCGGTTCACATTCGAGTACCTATGCGGCCGGCCGGTATTGTGTTTTCTTTGGATGAGATGGTTAAAGTATCTCAATTGTTGATGTTTTTTACATATACACCTTGAGTTTCTTTGTTGCTCATATTACTGTTATGAAATTTTCTTACTTGAATCCTATTTAGGTATCATGTGTGGATTTTTTAGTAAAAAAAATTGTTGTAAAAAGATTTATTTATTTTGTGTGTGTGTGGGGTGGGGGTGGGGGGGGGGGGGGGGGGTGGAAAGCCTCAGTTGTTTCCAGGGAGTCGAGGGGAACACCGTTTTGCTGCGGTGGCTATCTATCTCATCTTTCCATCTTTGGCTCCATAATACTGATCTGAAAAGTGAAAAAGATGTCAATGAAAGTGAACATAGCAAATTAAAAGAGAAGACTGTGGTGGAAGAAAATACCTTCTGACAAGGGAAAGAAAAATTATTTTTTGTATATTATTTTGTGAAGTTCTTTGGTTTCCATCAATTTTTGACCTCGTTATTCTTCTGTACCAATAACCTATTCTTGCAATCCCACCTTCAATATATGCAGGTCGGGGCAGCTGATTATATTGCAGTAGCTAAAAGCTATCACACAGTCTTCATATCAAATATCCCTGATATGAGCATGCGTATCCGTGACAAGGTATCATTATTGCTTACTTATTAGTTATCTCAATAAATTTTCAGAACACAATCAAGAATAAGAATTCTTCTAAACTTATCTCAGTAGTTGAAGCAGTAGAACCTAGCTAGAGAAGCTTCCAGGGGTTTCTATGATTAAAGGATTTTGGTGTGATTTACATTTGAAACTTGGAACCTATTTATTTTGGTGATTTTCCTGTTCATGATATTTTCCCTTATGATTATCCATGTTCATGTTTATTAAGCTACTGCATTGTTGTTCTTATCCTTTATTTTCACTTTCAGCCCCATAGCTTTCTTTGTTTCACGTTTAGCACCATATCTCCATAATTTTTACTTTTGATTACATTTCTTATTATTCCTTTGGCTTAACTTTATTTTGTATTCACTAACACCAAACACAAACCATTCTTGAGTCCAAATTTATGTTACATAGAGTTCAATCCCCATTCCCCAAAGCCAAACTTCTCATGTAATCTTTCATATCCTGAGTTATGCATATATCCTCCAACAAAAGTCTTCTCTTGCCTAGGATTTCCTAAATTAATGTATCGATGGCTTCCGAAATAGCTAATCATATTTGGAGCATACGTGCTAATAGAAATAACCATTCGAAGTAAAGAGAGGCCTCAAATATTTTCAGGGCTTCAGAAGTTATCATTGAATGTATTTTGACATGTGATTTGAATAATATTGTCTTATCTGGCGAGATATTAAGCAGGGTT
Organism: Fraxinus ornus; assembly: GCA_903798235.1. Classification (NCBI taxonomy): domain Eukaryota; kingdom Viridiplantae; phylum Streptophyta; class Magnoliopsida; order Lamiales; family Oleaceae; genus Fraxinus; species Fraxinus ornus. Next base: position 14,055 of record CAIGRF010120862.1, on the reverse strand, counting down.
GGTTTGATTTAGAACTTTGCCACCAAAGCTTCTTCTATTCTGCTACAATTGATCTAACCTTTCTATCATTCTTTCCAGCCATTTTCTAGTTTTCTTCCCTACATATTTTCTTGTCATCGTTGATAGTGTATTTCCGTCTCAGGCTCGGAGGTTTATCACCCTTGTCGATGAACTGTACAATCATCATTGCTGCCTTTTCTGTTCTGCATCGTCTTCCATTGATGATCTATTTCAAGGAACTGAAGAGGGAACGCTGTTTGATTTAGAGAGGCAAGTGTCTAATTTAGCTTTTTCTTATGATGATGTCTGCATAAGCTGGACAATGGCTGTCACTGTGGACCCCTTAGCCTATGCACTATTTAATTTGCATCTTTCTTTTGTGCTTTTCTTACATTTTTTATTTAACTTAGATACTTAAAACATATCATCATGGATAAAATTCTTTTAGTGCAGAATGTTTCTTGAAATCTTTTGATTGCCACTTTCTCTTTATAATACTTAAAAGATAATAAATACTACTCTTTGCTGCAATGACTATGTTTGTGATAAGTTAAAAGTGGCATCTTATAACAAGCAAGACCTTAAGTGATGGACCATAAAATTAGAAAATGGGGCTTAATTTTATTGTTTTATATACTTCTTGGATCCTTTAAAAGACAGGAAGTTGATAGATACTTAATTCAACTGCAGCTGCTGCCATAGAGCCACTCCAGCTAGCTAAGTTAGCATATGAGAAGCAAATAATATGAATAAAAATATGACTGTAGTTTTTAATTCCCATAAATATAATTTAATTTAATCTCAAATGAATAAATGATATACTGTGAGATATCTGTTTAGTTTTTTGTAGTTACCTCATAGAGCTATGGACATTGTTGTTCTGACTGGAAAAATTATGGCAATAGTGAACATTATTACATTTCATGGATCAATTGTTTCGTCTTTTACAGCTTTCAATTTGAAACGGAAACAGAAGGTGGGAAGCTCCGGCGAGATGTTTTAGCAGAAGGCAGTGTGAGTTCAGGAGGTACACAAACAGGAATCATTTCCCTGCTATCTGGTCAAGAGGAGATGTTTGCATTTCAACGAGCTGTGAGTTCCTATTTGACTCCAGCATAATTCTCTCTCTCTCTCTCTCTCTCACACACACACACAAACACTAGCGCACGCTCTCAAACATTTGTGACACTAATGCATGCTCTCAAACATTCCTGTATCCAATAGCATGAGAGCCAAGAAAGAATCTTAGTAGTTAGAAACTTACTCGGACCATGACAAATTAAATCATGGTTTAAAAAAAAAATTTGGTAAATTATGTAAGAATAACTTGTAGAAATATAGTCCCTTGTTTCATCATATGGTAATCTATTGACTATTTCTTTTACAAAGTAGTATGCCAGTGTCAAAGCTGATTAGGCTAGAGTACCTTAAGGAAAGCACTAACACCTATTAGATTTGCTAACAAGTACTTATTAGGGTCGATTTTAAGTGGATGTTAATAAATGTATTTTTATTTAAGAACGTATAAGAGGAAATAAGTATAATATATAACAGTACCAGTCCTCGAAGTTTAATATTTGAGATGTTGTAGACTAGTTACTGGTAAAACTGTATATACATAGCTTGAGGCTCGAGACTTGAATCTAATTTCAAGAATCAAATTATGCTCATTTCCTAGGCCCGCGCAATTTCTAGCAAAGAGAAATATATGCTCATCTTCCTTTCATGAACAATGAACTTTTTGCCAAAACTTTATTCTTCTTTGCGGTAAGGTCAACAGGTGTACAGGTCGCAGGGGGTAGGTAGCCTCAAGGCGAATCTTTTAGGTGTAATTTGGGTTCAGGTATATTAAGCATTCAGCATTCTATAAGTACATAAAGGATTAGTAAAGCGCTATTTAATTGTGAGGTAGAAATTGAGAGGCTTAGTTTCCTCCTTTCTTATTCGTAATGGAAACCTTCACACGTCAGACATTTTCTACGACTTTGCAGACATTATCTACAACTTTGCTCATATTTGTACGTAGTTTGTGCGGGCATCCTGTCTTGGTTGTTTTCCTGTGATAGATTCTCTTTTACTGTCTGTGAATTCCCGACTTTATACAACTGGATGTACATGTAATTCGGAGATTCTGTTTAATAGATAAATATTCATGCAGGTTTCCCGCTTGATTGAAATGCAAACTCCTTTGTACCTTGAAGGTGTTCGTAACCTACATCCTTATTTCCAGAGTCGACAACAAAGTTACGAGGTTTTGAGTGCAAATGCCCTTCAATAATAGAATCTTGGGGCAGCCTAGTTTGTTGCATCTCATAGCTCCCCTCTTATGCATACAGTTTCTTCGTTATGACCCTTCCGATTTATTTCACTAAACATTATGTTGTTTATGACAAACCAGAGCAATAAAAGGTTGATTTTTTTCCATTTACAAATGTTCAAGTTGTACTTTCCCAGCTTCTGTTGATACAATTTTTGTTCTTGAATGGTTATACTCTTTTTAGCCAGACACTTTAGTTTCATTAAGACAATGAACTTTCGCATTTCCACTGGTAGTGTTCTTCCATATTGCAAAGCTTGTCGACACCATCTGTAATGGTAGAAAATAGATGGCCAACCAAAATAAAGCTGCTTTTTTTTCAATGAAGAAATTGGCTCTCTATTAGAAGAACCAGAAACGAGAATTTATGATTTCTTGCTAAGGCCTGCACAATTTTCATTCGCACTATGATGATTGATGGACATGGCTGTGTAGGGCGAAAATCTACTGCCCTAATGTCAATGGTGATCTCTTTGCATAACCTATTTTTGCTAGATGGGGCGAAAAAAACCCTTCTCGACAGGTTGGTGGGGCGGGGATTGCCGCCCCGCCTCGGGTCGCGGGGCGGTGCGAGGGTGCCCCACCCCATGAAGAATAAAAAAAATAATTAACGACAAATTAAAAAAATAGTTAATTGGAATTTTTTGAAAAAATAAAATAAATGGGGCAAGCCCGCCCCCCGCCCGTCTAAGGCAGGGCGGGATGGGGGAGTGGCCCGATGGGCGCCCCGCCCCGCTGCCATCTCTATGCTAAACGTGTATGTTGGCAGTAGAGTGATGCGTTACGTGTAACAGTTAGCACATTAATATTTCATGATATAAGGTTTATAGGTCGATTGTATTGAACTATCTTGGGTCTATAATATGTTTCTAATTTGAGAAGAGAATAACAGAGTTATAAAAGGAAATTTTTAATCAGACTACAAAATTATGTTAAGAGTTAAAGAATCTTTTTATTTCGTAGTATAATTTTCCTTCAAATTCTAGATGATATTGTATAAATTGTGAAAGGATGAAAATATGAGGTTAACTTTTTAAGATAGAACTTATTAAGTTCAAATGAGTAATTCAATTTGATTAAAGTCCATAAATGAGTACGTGAATTTTAAGATTGATCTACTCAAACGAATCATCGTTTTGTAGGGACATGTCAATGAATAAATTTCACATCAAATAATTATCTATATATAGACCAATATATAAGATTTTTATACTACTATTCTTAATAAGGTTGACCATGGAAACCCAAATTTTAATATGGTAACAAACCGATTAAGCTTCAATGAGTAATTCAGAATTTAAGTACCAGACGAAATACGTGCAATTTGAACATAGAGATTGTGATTATGTTGCATAAAATCGGTTTTAAAAAAGAAAAAAAGAAAGGAAAAGGAATATTGGGAAAAAAATTCAATATAATATGAAAAATAAATCCTTATAAATAATCGGAATACTAATTGCAAACCTAAGTATTTATTTTACAAAAATGATAGGAAGCATAGCTGCAATTTTCCCAAATTTGACATGTAAATTTATATTTAAATTGAGGGTAAATTTGATTCTGCTTTTATAGACATTTTTTAAGTGATGGACCATTGTGAAATTAATTAACTTTTATTGACACTTATAGATTTGTATTAAATTAATGGTCTTTCGTATACTTGTACAGACTTCCATTTAAATATTGTTATATATTTTTGTAAAATTCATTTGGGTCCAGGACACTAAGACGGAAGTTCCCACGTAAGAAATGGAATAATCCCCACCATCCCCTCCCATGTATAAAAAAAATTTGAACCATGCTAGAGTTCACAGTATGTGAGGGGGCTGCGAAAAAAATCGTGAACCAAAACTGTCCATTCAGTTTTATCCAAAAAACTTATTTTTTTTTTTTTAAAAAAAAAATCGATACATAATCGTATCACAAAAAATATAATATAATTCTTTGATTGAAAAACTAAGGAAATATATGTTCAGTATTATTAATATGTCAAACTTTTACAAATTGCCCCCGTTTGGTGCACATTATTTTAAAAAAAAAAATGCATTTTTAGACTTCCATTTAAATATTGTTATTTATTTTTGTAAAATTCATTTGGGTCCAAGACACTAAGACGGAAGTTCCCACGTAAGAAATGGATAATCCCCACCATCCCCTCCCATGTATAAAAAAAATTTGAACCATGCTAGAGTTCACAGTATGTGAGGGGGCTGCGAAAAAAACCGTGAACCAAAACTATCCATTTAGTTTTATCCAAAAAACTTATTTTTTTTTTTTTAAAAAAAAATCGATACATAATCGTATCACAAAAAATATAATATAATTCTTTGATTGAAAAACTAAGGAAATATATGTTCAGTATTATTAATATGTCAAACTTTTACAAATTAAACAACTAATCAATCTATTTAACTTCTTTACAAATTAGTCTTTTATTTACAAAATCTTATAAAATTAATTATAATTTGATCTTTTTCTTTTTCATAAAAATGGATTGAAAAAAAAAAAAGAGAGTGAAAAATATCATTAAAAGTATTTAATTTCAATTTGTTATTATTATTTTTGTAGAAAACATAGAGAAACGATGAAAAAAAGAGAGAACAAATATGATATATACAAAAGTAAAAAGTAAAAATAAAACATTAAGTAACTTTATATTGGTTTCGTTGCAATAAAAAGTGCTTACAAATGAAACGAATCTCTACCGATAAGTCCTTGTTTGATAACAATTAAAAAGAGATTTGTGGAAAAATCAATTTTAAAATAGTGATTTTTTTAGATAATGTGTGGTAAAAAAATATTTGAATTTACGTGAAAAATATTTAATTATAAAAAAGTGTGATTCAACATAAGTTTGAGAAAAATAATTCGTAAAAATGATTGTTAAACAGGGCTAAATATTTGAGTTTAGTCAATTATTATCCACCTCATGAGACTTCAGTAATATAGGTTAGGGACCATTTGTGCAAAAATCTCGAAAAGTTACCAATGTATCTATGTCAGTTTCACGCACTACACACGTGTATATTTAGCATCAGTGTTTGAGGTCGAAACGGGGAGGAACAGAATCCTGCTGCTCGCTTGCTCTTAATTCCTCCGCCACCTTCCACCCCAACGGCCTCCCTTCTGTTTCTCCACACACTCACTCATAGCCATACATACGCATCCATATATATTGTCCGATTAATTCTCTTTATTGCCATTTCTAATTTGAGAAATTTGAATCTTTTTTTGACACCTACTATTAAGTTGTCAAGAATGGATATTTTGTACGCCCATTTGTTCAAAATCGAATCTTTTGCTCCTTCACTATTCTCAAATTGCCTGGAAACATGAATCTGTAGAGTTGGGTATGTTTTGAGATTTTATAAAAAGGGGACTATTGTTTTGGAAGGTTTTTTTTTTTTCTGTTTCGATTTTTGAATTATCGGTAAGAGAGGAAAAATGCAAGCTTTGGAGTGTAAAAACAATGGGTTATTGTCGAATTCTCAGTTGAGACTCCAATTGAGTCCCCAAGATTGCAACTTTTATCCAGGTGGTGGGTTATTTGCCTCTGTAGGTCAAATGGACAACAAAGAAAATGGCAGTTTTAAGTTTCCGTATGTCGATTTGTTTGTGAAGTATGTATCATCGCCTGAGAGGTTTAAGATTTTGGGTGAGCAGGAGGAAAAAGGGGTGGTTAAGAAGAGAAAAAATGGACTTAGGCTTAAGGTTAAGATTGAAAATCCTTCATTGAGGAGGTTGATTAGTGGTGCGATTGCTGGGGCGGTTTCAAGGACTGCTGTGGCACCATTGGAGACAATAAGGACTCATTTGATGGTTGGGAGTAGTGGGCATTCGACTATGGAGGTGTTCGATAATATTATGAAGACTGATGGATGGCCAGGATTATTTAGGGGCAATTTTGTAAATGTGATTCGAGTTGCGCCAAGCAAAGCCATAGAGGTAAGTAGAAGAAAAAAGAACTACGCAAATGAAATTATAATAATATTTAGTCTGAGTTTTCAATTATTTTCTGTCTTGCTTGATTGGGGTTTTGCCTATATGATATTCTTTGTTGGTTAATTTTGACTCTCGTTTTATCTTTATTTTGTTATTAGCTGCTAACCTATGTTTTTTGGGATGTATTGGCTTATGTTTGTTTGATTCGGGTGGTTTAAGAATAGAAGGTTATGGTTTCCTACTATACCAAAACGTGCATCACTTGTATGAACTACTTAATTGAGCTTGAGGGGTCACATATTGCTTGTTTTTTGCAATTCAAATAGATCTTTAATTATGGATGCTTTGTGTTTGTTAATGTGAATGTTATCAAATGCCCAACAAGTATTGCTCCATGTAGAAGTCTCGAAAAGCATGTTTAGTTTGGTAATGTGGACTCAATGGCACTCGGCTGTATTAAAGAAGAAAATAAGCTCAATCTTGTCTATTGTACAATCCAATCTTTTCCAATATTGTGTACCATAGAAGTCCAAAAGGTTTTCTAGCATCTCCATTATTTCTGATTGTTGGTTAATTCCATTTTGCGTTCATGATAACATTGGTTTATTTTAGCCCATCTAGTACACCACCTCATCTTCAGTCTCTTGAATATGTCTCAAGTGATGCTTGCTTGTAAGAACCATTTTTCGGAAATGGTGTATATATATATTTTTTTTTTCTGTTATTCAGTCAAGAATATCATATTGTCCCTAGGCATCAAGGTGGCTTTTGTCAAAAAATTATTTTAGGGAACAATGTCTTAAAAAATTCTGTCAAAAAGTCTTGTACTTTTTTCAGAACAATTTATTGGCTGATCTCATATCATGGATTCTGAATAGGAATTCACGAGGCCGGCCGTAAATTTGTTGGGAAGAATGCTTAATTTGTTATTGTTGTGATCTTCCCTGGGTCTGACTTTTTTTCTCAGGGTAAATTCTTCAAATCGGCTAATTCTACTTCCTTTGATCTTTTTCAATAACTTCAAATTTCTTTTGTCCCAAAACAATATATTTTGTCCTTCAGTTCTTTCATTTCCAGAGTTTCTTACTTTACGTTGAGGACAAGACTATTTACCTGGTGTATAATTTTGTGTCTTACAGGTTAAAATAAACGAAATTAACAAGTTACATCAAAAGTAAAAACATGAACTAAAATCAAAAGAAACTGTCATTTCTTCCCTCGAAAATCACTATAACTGCCAATATATTTATCCCTCCCTCTGGACCCACCATCTCCAGCTACTCATTCCGACCATCATTTTGCATTTGAGGATTTCTGACTGTAGGTCAGGTTTAATCAGGTGGTAAGGTTTGGTTTTGATAGGCAGTTTGGGTGATTCAAGGATTATGGATGGAGTGGTCCTCCTCTGTATATTGACAAGAATGTTCTGTTCATTATTGCAAAGTAAGTCAATTATTTTCTTTCCCTTCCTTTTTTCGTCCTCCAAATTCTTTTTCTGCGTGTAAGGCGATACATTATTCGTGTTTGTATTCAGTTTAGTTTTTAAAAGTTATAATTAAATCTGTAACCTATATATCTAATCTCATAATTTATCTCTGTGAGCTGTCGAGTTTATTAAATTCATGCGTATTTACAGATTCACTGTCCTATCAGATGTCTTGCTTATTTTTTGCTCACACACTAGCTTCAAACAATTTTTTGTTAGATTTTTAATCTTGCATTGTGCTTTTTAACTGATCCTGAAAGCTGCTTGTACTTCGCAGTTATTTGTTTATGATACTGTCAACAAAAATTTGTCACCGAAATTTGGTGAACAACCCAAATTGCGTATACCTCCTTCATTGATCGCGGGAGCATGTGCTGGAGTTAGCTCAACTTTAGTGACATATCCCCTCGAGTTACTCAAGACTCGATTGACCATTCAGGTAACCGAAGGCTTAACTTTCAGGAATATTAAGTTTTCTTATTAATGTAATGTTGAAATCCATGTTTGGCAAAAATAACTAACTATAAAGTAAGTTTGAATTACTTTTAAGCCAGACAAAAATGCACTTATTTAACTTTCTTTTCGTTTCCATCTACATCCTTATTAGAGTTCTTGTTCCAATATACAGGGAGGAGTTTACAATGGTTTGCTCGATGCATTTATAAAAATACTGCATGAAGGGGGGCCTGGAGAGCTTTATCGAGGCCTGACCCCAAGTCTTATTGGAGTAATTCCGTATGCTGCCACCAATTACTACGCGTATGACACACTAAGAAAGGCATACCGGAAAATTTTCAAACAAGAGAAGATTGGCAACATCGAAACACTTTTGATTGGTTCTGCGGCTGGTGCTATATCTAGTAGTGCTACATTTCCTCTTGAGGTGGCTCGTAAGCACATGCAGGTTGGAGCGCTTAGTGGGCGTCAAGTGTACAAGAACGTGCTTCATGCTCTTGCCTGCATACTCGAACAAGAAGGGATTCAGGGTCTTTACAAAGGGCTTGGTCCGAGCTGTATGAAGTTGGTGCCTGCTGCTGGGATATCTTTCATGTGTTACGAAGCATGCAAGAGGATTTTGATTGAGAACGAAGATAATGCATAGAGAGTTGTTTTACAAATGAAACATAGATTTAAGGATAACATACAGTTTTGTTAATTCGGGTTGTCTGACGTTGCATCATTTTCCGCGCTTGAAAATTTTGCCTTTTGAGACTTGGAATTTTTCGGTGAGAACTGACCTTTTCAAGCAATTTTGGTTTTTATATTAACGTGTTAAAGAAGGACCAAATTTTGTGTGGAAGGATGATACCAAACGAGTTAAATGCGCATGTTCCTTTCTAGGCTTAATCTATACTGTTATCATGATCCTTTCTATGCTTCACCTTGTTCAGTTTAAGATTCTGTGAATGTGTAAATCAATGTTCAAGGTTTTCATTTTGAGTTGGAATGGATTTGTCTGTGTACTTTCAGGACTGCAGGAAGAGTTTGACTTGAAATTTTAATTTAGTTTGTTAAATAGAGATGAGTGTCCTTGGTATCCATGTTTTCACTAGGTATTGGTCATTGGACTATGGTGCCAGTCGCGACGTTTTCACTCTTCGTTGTTCTTTGGTATATTGATGTTCGGAGTTACGGGGCCGGAATCACCCTACTCTACAAGTTTCAGGTTCATCCGCCACTGAAATTGTGTCTACCTGTTATAGTTAAAGAAATTCTGATATTAATTGTCTGGTATGTTAGATTGTCATAAACAGTTGTTCAACGTATTAAACTAAATAACACAGAATAGAATTTCAACTACTGTCCATTGTGTTTTGTTCAGCGTATAGTCTATATTGTTTATCATCCTTCAATTCTCATGTCCCGTGGGACGAGCCATTTTGACACATCCATGAGACAGTTTTCAATTAAATTTCAATTTCTTTATTTTTTTTTATTTTTTTTAATGAAGTTTCTCCCGACTAATCTTGAGGAGTAGTGGCCTTCCTCTCAATTCGTCACCCGGGTAAATTGAGATGCGATCACAGTTTATACACATTTGAACCCGTCAAAAAATTCCCCGTCCCGTTACCCGTTTAAGGCAAGGCGGGGCGGGGCAGCTCGCCCCTTTTACCGCCCTGTTTAATTTTTTTTTTTTTTTTTTTAATAAGTTTTGATAATTATTTTTTTTATTTCCCCCTTCATTAGATTAAAACAAATAATTTTAGTTCTAATTTTCTATTAAAACTAATAAAAATTTTCATTTTCATTTAAAGTATAGAATTCTAAAAAAAAATTAAAAAAATTATTAAACGGGGCAAGGCGGGGCGTGGCCGTTACCCGTCCTCGCCCCAAACCCGCTTCGAGGCAAAATTCCTCGCCCTGAATACCTGATTAAGCAGGTAATCTCCGCCTTGTTCAGGGCGGGGTCCCGCGAGTATCGAATTTGTCGGGTTTTGCCATCCCTACATGTCTTCCAACATAAATGTTGTTTTCTAGCTGTCGCGAGGATTCGAACCTCCGGTGCTCTTTAGAGAATGCTCTTTTACCACTGCGTCATGCCCGTGGAGAGTAAATTTCAATTTCTACACCCGCATATAATAGATCATCATACATTTGAAGTGCCAACATCAAATACATGGTTCACCTTGTCATTGAATGTAATTTCTTGCGCAACTGTAGAGGCACAAAAATGATCAGAGGGCATCCCCATATTTTTTTCCTTTTTCATTTCATTCATTTAATTTTATTTTCAGCTTTTCCACATCTTGAGGAGAATGATTCCACCTGTACAAGGACCAGGACCAGGACCAGGACCAGGACCAGGACCATACATATTCATATCAGAATGCTTCAGCCTACAGAAATGCCTTTTCGAGGTTTTTGCATCTTCCCATGCAAGACTCCAATGTTCGAGTTTGCGCAACAAATTAAACCCTATATATTGATTTTAATTAGTTTCAAATGAAATCAAACATGATTCCAAAATGCACTTCATAATCAAGCAACGGTGTAAACATATGAACGTCCTCGAAATAGAAGAATTTGGTCTGGAAGGACTGTTCTTTACTCAGCCGATATCTAGAGACATCATAACTGGGGGTTTAACCTACTGCACGTACATAATGAATCCATTCACACTCGAAAGTAGAAAGTAAAACAAATCCGATAAGTTATTTGCCTAACCCCTAGACACTAGTACTCCATTCAGACAGATAAAAGGTGACAGGCCTTGGACTCTGGAAGTTATCCATGTCAATTCTGTTCTTCGCCTCCATATTCTCTTTCTTCTGCTTCAGCAGCCATCAATTCATCGAAGTTCTCTGTCTTCCCTAATAGTATCTCAATCTACAAGAGAAAAACAAAAACAACATAAAAGGCGAGCTCTTCAACCAAAGATAAATCATAGTCAAAAGGGAGGAAGAATGGATAGAATTCACCACGTGTGCAATGCACAAAGGGATGCTTATTATATACCGTCTCAAAAACGTGCAATTGAATCAAATATCCAATGTGTAAAGCCTGCGCTAGGTCTAGACCCGGAAAATGTAAAAGATCAAGGGTTCAACTGGGGCCATTAATATATATTTCTCAAAAACATGCAACTGAATCACGTGCGCGTAATGTAACACTACAACCAAACCACATATTGTCATGCACCCTAACAATAACATTATAACAGTTCCTGCCTAAACTTAATTTGACTGATTGATATCACTCAATATTTTCCATACTATGCTTGTACATAATAAGCCGATTCAATATAACTTAATCGAGTACAAATCTCACAGCATAAATAACAAGATATTACCCTAACTATAATGAACATTATCATTTTTATTAGGTAAAGGTTATACTGATCGAACACCACTCAAACCTTTAATAGGTGGGATGTATGATGTGTGCAGACAGCTGAGAAAAATATTATTAAACCAAAAATCATTAATAAAAACAGAATCAATAAAGTCACAAACAATGAAATGACAAGTTGATGGTAAACATGGCATCCAAAGTCAACCCTTCTACCATTGGTCAAAAGTCTGCAGCGAAAGCTAAGTGGTACCAATGTTTTTTCACACTCAAATAATGTCTCAATATCTTGACGAGATGACACACACATTCAACAATATTATAAAGTCACAATAGGTAATGCTTTCAACTAGAATCTCTAGAACTATGGAAATGCCAAATTTAGAAGACATGCAAGCAGGGGTGGACCCACATGGGGTCATGTGACCCCACAAATTTATTTTTTTTTTTGAGTTTTCCTTTAGTTTTTTTTTTTTTTTTTATTTACCTAAACATCTTTGAATTCTCATTTTGGACCCCACAAGAAAAATGATCTCGGTCCGCCCCTTCATGCAAGATCATCTACTTGGCCCGACATATGCTGCTAACCTTCATCCATTTACATCCTGTCATATTTATTTTTATTAGATGAAGAATTTTGAACTTACCTTTGCCTTAGGGATTGGCCGTGCTCCTGGTTCATCCCTCATGTCAACAGTCAATGTCCTGATTTCTGCATATGGAACAAATATCTGAGTGCATGTTTGATATTAGTATTAGACCAAACAGGGCATTTCACTGAACAAGATTTTATTTTCTTTTTCTTCTTTAATATAGTCATGTACTGTCTTAATCCACCTTAACAAACATTCTATCAAAGACAACATTGGACTACAAAGACTACGAAAGGACGGAATGAGGAGGAGTAAAGGGAAAGCTAAAAAGGCAAAGGAAACTCCTTAATAAAAAATAAAAAAAAAAAAAGGTCAAATAGTCTTACTCTTTTCAACAGCAAATCCATTGTTCTTCAAAATTTCAGCGATACTAACCACTGTGGAAATAGCTGAAGGCAAAACACAATGTAACTATACAATCACATTAGGTTACATTCACAAAAACATACCTAGCAAAATTCCTAACAATAAAAAACAGAAAAGCCAAAGTTGCAGATAAAAAGAAATACCCATGCCAAGACCACAGAGTTCCACTTCATTGTATTGCTGCATGTACCTCTGCAAACATGATTATCAACTCATTAGATGACTATATAAGGAACACTTGCAAGTTGCTAGCACTCATGTACAAACAAATCCCACGTGAATATGACCTTAAAGAGTATATTATCCCTTTTCACTAGCAATGGCCTTAGAATCAATAATTACCAATAATTTTCACACTACAACAAATTATTCTCATCTTTAGCTCGAAAAATCAAACTATGAATTTATACTCAATTAGGATTGTAAAGGGGATCTACCTGAATCAATAAATTGGTGTAGAAGCATGAACCAAAGTAGGTTGTTCAAGCTCTTTTTTTTTTTTTAAAGCATCAGAATGAAGTTAAATCAAAGCTTGTTTACCTTTCAAATAATCTCAAACGACATTATTTACATGGATCATGAAGAGGCCAAGAGCACATTCAAATAATTGAAAGTGTCTTTTAACTCCTATATATGATGCGATCAAGCACATTCACCTAATACCTATCTTAAACAAGCTTATGCTGATATTTTGCTACAAGAAAGTAGAGCTTTAGATACAAAAACTAGAAAAAATATATAAATAGGAAAGGGAAAATGATTTCCTACTAAATAGCATGGGCGCTAAAAATTAAAAAAGGCATGCCACTAAACCTCTATGAGAATAAATATATGAATATGTATTTGAGGAAAATGCAAAATACAAGCATATAAGTAAAGGCAAAGAAAATAGTCTAAGAGGAAGCCCACGTTTGGCCCTCATTTTCTTAAATCCATTTTCGACCACACGTTTAGTCAGCTTTTATCGAACTCTACTAAAATTTTGATTTTTAGCTAAACCAAAGCGGGCAAAATCATAAACCCATATATTTCTAGATCTTTTTTTGTAATTTACAAGACTATTCCCAATCTTCCCAAAAGGAGGGGAAAATAAAAAGTACATAAAAAATTCAGTCTTTGGCTAAACCCCTAAAATGCTAGCCAGTAGATAATTGCTGACAAAAAATGAAGAAAAGATCGTAGACCCAAATTTTTCTTGACCTTTTCCTGAATTCCCAATATATTTCCTCAGAAACTCGTTTAAAATATGAAAGCGCATAAATTCTTACTTTCCGTTAAACCCTAAAACACATTAAACCCGTCTGTGTGTATTTTTGAGAGCATGTATAGATAATTCAGAAAAAGACATAAAAATATTCTATAACTCACAGGTCCATAACTTATCACAATATGTTTCCTCAGCAACTCAGTTTCAGAAACGGGAAAACAAAGTCTTTAGCAAAACCCAGAATCCCAAAACATGGAAAAAATACATGAGCGCAAATAAATAAAAAAAAAAAAAA
>CAIGRF010120834.1:0-11008 GCA_903798235.1 Fraxinus ornus | reverse complement strand
AACTTGGCTATTCTAAAATTGATAGTTCAACTTTACATTAACTTGAAGACAAAAGGGCTTCTACTAAAACAAACAGTTGTAATATTTTTACAATCCTACAACATTTTGGATCATTGGGTTAGAAGTCATTGACGCAAAATATACTACCCAATTTCTTATATACATAGGCAATTTGGTTCTTTCCTTTATTGATAGAGAGTGATTGCCTATTGCTACAAAAATAATACAAAGAGCTACCATTCAATGTTTCTGTTTTAAGTGGAAGACATTGGTTTGGTCAATTTTATTTTCTTCTTATTTATCTCAGTGGCTGATTCTTCAAAAAGAGATCTTGTTGTACTCAGTGGAGGGATTTCTTTATTTTGTGAAGATTCACTGAATTGGTTGCACATCGTATTTCTATTTTCCCTATTTTGGTCATCAAGTTGAACATCAGTTGTGTTTGAAATGTTGTTATCACTAATTGATGTGACAATTTCAAACCTATATTCAGGTGGAGTGTGGCGTTTCTCTCACACTTTTAGATAAAACAATACTTCAATTTCACTTTCTAGCTTCATGATGTTGTTCAATTGTGCAACTGGTGTCTGCAAATCAAATATATATTAATAAAAAGTAGTCTTATTATTTTATTTTATTTTGGGAAATGATATTTGAAGATTTGAGGCATGAAAGTTTTACCTTTGGAGAATAATTCATTAATACATCAGCATTTGTTTCGAGCAATATTTCTGCAGCATCTCCTATGATACTTGCATCCAATGATCCTGACTTGTCTCTTCAAGAGAAATCAAAGTGTTTGCTCTATGGGAAAAAAATTGTAGTTAGGAATACGTATTTATTCAAATTAAAACTTCTAAATATAAGTAAATTACCTTGGGAGAGCTTTCGCTTGTTTATATTTGCAAAATCTACATTTGTGAAGTTCTCCAAAATCTACATTGGATGTCTTTTTGCAATTACTACAGACATGTACCAGAAGGCCTGTTTTTTGTGTTGATTTTTCACCGTGCACTTACCCAATAGAATTTTTCCTGAGAATTCTTGTGTAAACTTCTTCTCAGGTGGAGGTATAAATTTAGGTGGGTTAATAGTTAGAAATGGTTTATTTCCTATGAGTTTATCCAGTGTTTTTCTGTTGGTTTCCACCCTGTAAATACAATTATATGTTTAGTTTTGTAGAATTTACAGAAATATATGTGGGCTAAGAATAATATAATACCAATTTTTGTACTCCGCAACAACAAGTAATTCAGCGTCAATGAAGAAAGTACTGTTGACTTTTGTAGAAAGAGAGATACCTGCATGATGAAGAGGAATATGTATATCATAGTTTTCTTAAATTTAAATAAAAATGTAATATGGATAATAGACTTACCATTAAAGGAAGAAACTTCATATTTATAGCCCAAATTATAGGTCTATTTGCTAGATTTTCAAGTATTTTATTACTTTTTTCCTCAACAAACGTATCCCACAGGGTTAGTATCACAGTACGAAGTTTTTTGTCAATTAAGACAACATTTTGTAAAAATGTTTCTGTACCAAATTTCGTTTGAATCAAACGTTTCTGTCGTATGTCTACGACTGCACCTATCACACCTATAAAACGAACAAAGATTTTTATATATTGAATATATGTATAATAAGAAGGGAAAAAATAGAATATTAAAAAAATTAATTTCAAATTGGAAACTTACTTATGTTTGTATTTTTGTCCATGTGTTCCTGTTGTTCATCAAATAAAGTAAGCTTGTGTTTTGAGAATAAAAAGTTTAAACGGTCCTAATGCACTTCTTCAATTTTTGTTCTCCCAAATATAGTCCAAATCTTTTCTCTAGGCGAACTTTGGAATTCACTTTTGATATCTTTTACGGTTGCATTTGAGACAATATATGTCTTCCCCAGGTTAAGCTGATCATCTAATGCAGTAATGTTTGCATCATACATTGTTGCTATAAATTTATTTCCCTGTTTAGTTGTGGAGAAATAAATAAATATTAATGGAAGATATAAATAAAGAGAAACTAAAAATTATGTAATGAGTAGTATAGATGTACTTGTAAATCCATCAGAGTAAGATTTTGATAACGACTATTGGAATTTCGAGCTGTTTTAGGANTAGATGTACTTGTAAATCCATCAGAGTAAGATTTTGATAACGACTATTGGAATTTCGAGCTGTTTTAGGATATTGCTTCCATGCAACTATAATTTTGGCTGACCAATTTGTCGTTTGAATTTATAAGGTGGAGTCATTGTTGAAATCTGAAGACTAAATTCAACCACAAAATCATAGAAAAAAAGAAGAAGAAAGAAAATCAAGACTAAGTCTTACTAAATGTAAAGAAATATACCTGAAATAAGTAGTATATCGTAGGTAGAAGTTGGGTAAATATAAAGATTTCAAGTGTTTTACTTTGTATTTTTCTGCCGGGTAGAGTATTTATAGAAATCAATAGTAAAATATCTAAAAAATTTGTAAAATATCTACTGTGGGAAATGAAATTTATGATAAGGAATTTGTGAAATATCTACCGTGGGAAATGGAATTTGTACCCAGATGTCAATTTTTGTAACATATCTACTGTGGGAAAACAAATTTTTATACATCTGTATTTTTTTTTTGTCAAAAAATAGAGAAAGAAGTCGGCATGAAATGTTTTTTTTTGTAGTGAATTATAATGTTAGTTATAATTAAATAAGTTTTTTGCACTAAATTATAATTAAACTGTGTATAATAAATGATACTTAGAATTAAATAAGTAAATATGATGTTTATGAAATAAAAAAACAATTAGAAAAATTCTTATTTATTTTTGTATTTGAAAATCAATATAATTTAGAAAACGCTAAATTAATTTATTTTAAAAATAAACGCGAAAAAAATGTTGTGCGAAGTCGAACTCTGCACTATGCAGAACTGGACTCAGCACATTGCGGAGTTGGAACTCCACATTATGCGTAATGCGGAGTCCAACTCCGTATTGTGTGGAGCTCAACTCCGCAACATGCGGTGCTTAGCTCCGCACAATGTGGAGTCTCAACTCCGCATTTTGTGCGGATTGTGGCTCCGCAGTGCAGAGCTGAACTCTAGACAAATTGTGGAGCTCCTCCACACAAAAGCATACTGCGCATATTTTTTTTTCTTTGCTTTTTAAATTATAATATATACATTTTTGTAAAAAAAAAAATAGTTGTCAGAATTTAATATTTATATTGCAAAAACAAATATAATTTAATATCTATATTTATTGTCAAATTTATGCATTAATAATTTTTAAACACTTGACATAATACATAAATTAACTTACTGAAACGTTAAGTCTACAATTGAATAGAAAATAATACATAAATTAACCTAGTGAAACGTTAAGTCTACAATTATTGAGTAGAAAATAAATGGATGTTTATGAGGACGTTTTTATTACAAAACGATACCATAATAAATCTCTCAAAATCAAGCAACATCTATATAAGTGTGCAGTAAACTATAATATTTCTTGTTAGATGTACTGCCTCTGAAATGCGACTGATAGCAATTGTAATAACAAAACAAATTGAATGTGTTTACCTTAGAAATTAAGCTTGATTCTATCTAAGTAGATGAAATTGTTTTGAGTTAATTAAGAAGGTATTGAGTAAATCAAACAAATCAAACAGATTCATCCATTCATGGAAAAACAATAGTGGGAAAAAATCTTAAAATTTATCAAAATACAAGACATAATTTGCCAGTAGAACTGGATAACATGTAAATGTGCAGATGCATTATTTGGTCCAAGAAAAAAGAGAGAAGAAGAAAAAAAATTCAAAGATTCTCTTATGTATATGAAACTATTCTCATCCATATTATGTCTATTAACATTGTAACCATTTCTTTGGCTTATCAAACTATCAATTCTTGCAAGCAAAGCCATCTAATGGATGTTTATTATACTACACTATTTTCTTGTTGAGGAGTCATACTCCATTTCCTTTATCTTTCCAAGAGCTCTAGCACTCTAGAACGTGAATTCCACCATCAGTAAATCGAATGCAAACTGATTAAGCTTAGAGAGATAAATAGCAATGACAATTGGATAAATCTTCGAGCAATGAATAAATAAAGCACCATCGGATTGGAAACGAAGAACATAAAAGAGGTGATTGGAACACAATACGAGAGCATTGGATGATTTCATAATTACCCAAACTCGAGCAAGGGTAGCTACGGTTACTGATTACCTGACTGAACCACCAGGAGCTTCTTCTATGGCATCAATGCCATTCTCAGTCCATCAATCCGTTTTCATTAAGAAATCGAAATCTTTCATTTTCTCGGGAATTTTTGTTGTTCTTCGCCTTACCGAGTTGATAACATCTACACCGGAAACAAGAACTCTACCAACGGTTATTGCCAACAGTTCCTGCGTTCACAGCTCTTATTTTTCCAACAGCTAGGCCATCCAAGGGGAGGGATGACAGCCCTAGCCCTGCTAACTTAACTCTTATGATGATTCAATTGCTTACACCGGCTACTGGTTGAGCTGCTACGAAAGCAGTTACCTTTCTTACAGCAGGGCAGATGATTTCACGGTTAGCAAATCTTTCTTCTGAACTCTCACAAAAGAGCTTACTCTCTTTCGAAACACCGGATACGGTTAGATCTAATTCTAGCACAACCGATTCCTCTTCTGCCTTTTTACTCTCTCCTGCTCGTACATTAACTATATCTTATATGTAGTATTCCCCTCGTTTCATGGTTTA
The DNA here is from genome assembly GCA_903798235.1 of Fraxinus ornus. Taxonomy (NCBI): domain Eukaryota; kingdom Viridiplantae; phylum Streptophyta; class Magnoliopsida; order Lamiales; family Oleaceae; genus Fraxinus; species Fraxinus ornus. The sequence continues at coordinate 6,259 of CAIGRF010120834.1, read as the reverse complement.
TATATCCTCCAAGAGCGCTTATTCTCCATCAATGGCGATAATGCCGCATCTAAGAGCCTATTCATGTGCAGCCTACTCGGATTAAGGAAAATCCGGTGCAGTGCTTGATAAACTTTCGATGCCCGCCTGATGTGCTTCTAGCTGGAAGCAGCCAAAAAAATCCCATTAAAGGATATTTAACCCTTAGGGCGGATCCTCCTCTCTCTACTGGGATTGACTCGCTTAGAAGGAGTCCCATTCCTTTGGCAAAGGCCCTAACTACAGCTCTGAGTAACTCCTTGTCTCATTGATCCAAGTCATCAAGGAAAGACAGTGACGATCGGTACGAAAGGGAGGCATACTCGCAGGGGATTCGTACTAAGAGCGGTTATGTAGCATCTGAGAACAAGAAAGCAGACATGCACACGAAAAGACTTGCAAGAGTAAGGTAAGGCTTGACTTTACTAGTCCTCTCGCTACGACCCTTACTCTTATAACGGGTTACACATGCCACCCGCTTGCTTCGCTTCAAGTTTGAATGCCCAAGGTTTAGAATCCATGTACAGTCCCAGTCACGAAGAAGCAGTCCCGTCCTCTCTTAATGAGATATCTCTATCTTTCTCGCCTTATCCTGCAAACAGCTTATTGGACAAGGCAAGGAAAGAACAGTAGATATTCCTCCAACAGGGCATTCGTGAACAAGAGGGCATCCCCTCACAGCTGATTCTCAAGCAGCTTCTTCTTGAACTTCCCCTTCTTCCTTAAAAAGGAAAATCGTCCGCTGAAGGCCTAGAGAGAGGAACAACCCCAGACGCGACAGCAACCTAAAACGCGACATTCCTTGGGATCAGACATTGGTACCCCATCTCAATCCCAAATCGTCTGGTAGTGGGAAATCGTTTGGTATTATCTCGATGGTACAAATCGTCTGCTGTCAAAAGCTATTTGGGATCCATTCTATTACTATTTTATATGTCACTTCGGAGCAAGTGAAGTTACTGCAGAATTGCTTAGACTTGCTTGACTGGACTAGCTGGACTTAGCGGATTTACCCCCTCTTGCTTTGTATGCCCCCCTGTTTACCCCATATCCCCGCTGCGTGGGCGTCCAGGAAGTAAACTCAAAACGAAAATAAAACCACTTATTAATGCTTTGGCCGCTGAAGAGGAAGAACAAGAGTCTGGTTGCGCTTCGGGACGACTTCCCCTACCACTGTTAAATAACACCCTCTTCCCTTAGTATAGTAAGCTGGCGGGCTTCTTCCTTCACTGAAGAAGGTGACTAAGACGTGTGGCCTATTCCAATAGCGGGTAGACGGGGCGGCTATTATGCCTATTTAAATCTTCCGATTGTGATAGGATTCCATTTCCTCCTTCTATGAATTTCGTGCTTACTTCTTTGCCGAAACTTCAAGGTCAATAAATTAGGACTCCTACCCTAGGTCTGAAACTCGGTCTGCTTTCTCCTACAAAAGCTCAGTGGGTCTGTCTCCTACTACTCCCCCGATACGAGTTATTTCCTCCCCCTTTCTTTCCTCGTTTGAACCTCGCCCTTTCACTATAGTTGCTGCCATTGACTCACTTCCATATTGAGAGTGCTATAACAAGTTCGCTAACCAGGTCTCGCTATCCACTCTCCTAGCAAAAGAGAGAGCACCTGTTCGCTATCCACTCTACTAGTTGAAGATAGAGAAGCCGCTTTTGCACCTGGGATGAAGCGCTGTCACCTTTCTTGAATCGATCCGTATGAGGGAAAGATCGAGTTAGCTGTACCGCCCGGGCTCACGGTTCCAATCCCAAAAGGGATTCCGCCCAGCCTTTCTATCTATCACTATCAGAAGTTTTAGTCTTCGAAGAGAGGACTGATTGCCATGGAGTAGCGATCGAAAGACTAAATCCACTTCCCTCAAGTGCTTTCTTTCGGGGATGGATGAAAGGCTCTACCTATATAAATTTTTCCAATTGGGGATTTTCCTATAATGATCTCCATGAATAGATGTTTCCAACTATGGGTCTCGAGCAGTAGAGAAGAACGGCACTACCTAGTGGTAGGAACAAAGAGCAAATCAAAGTCATCTTGTTCACAGCGGATATGCTTCTTTACCACTGCGTTTCCCCTTTCACGAAAGATAGATCCAAATCTACTATCACTAATACACAGAATCGAATCCATATGGTTTCTATTCTGCAGACTAGAAAAGAAGGGTACTTGCTCGAGCCAAGCCATAAGTAAGAGATTAGATTCATTTATGTAAGTGATTTCGGGTCTAGGTTCGGTGAACCCAGCTTCCATACAATAGAGTCGAAGGACAGCTGTATAGCTAAGGTCTAAGGGCAAATGTGTGCTGCTCTTGCGGGTCCAACTCCTGTGTCCTGTCTGTCCTTCGTAGGCGGGCTGGCTATTCCCGAGAAAAAGTTTCAGAGGTTTGGCATCTACACAAGAAAAGGCTATCACCCGTAGCACGTAAGGTGCTGAAAATAAGACCCGTTAATGCCTCCTAAGCAAGTACCCCTTCTTCCGAGAAGTTATCGTGCAGATGCGAAGACAAGCCGTATGCCCCAAGAGGTCGAGGACTGGGGTCTCTAATCCCAAACGCATTCAAGAGAAGGGGTAGAGATGGCCGCAGTAGATTCTTCCGACCGAGTCCCAGTGGCAGAGTCTTGAGGCACGAATCCAACGGCAAGGGAATCAGCGGCTGATCGCGATTCATCAGTCGCAATTCTCCCAGCCCAGCAGCTATCCATTTGAATTCGCCAGTCAATGACTGAGCTGTGATTGCATAGGTAATATTTCAAGCTGGAGCGGAGGCAGCAGAGACGAAGGTGAGAGCAGGGGGGTAGGAGTAGGGCACCCTAGTTACAGTTCGCCCGAAGCATCGCTAGAGGCATAGGCAGTCAGAAATCAAAATCGTGGTCGATCTTTCTCAAGCTATCAAATCAGCAAGGGTTCTAGAATAGTCAAGGCTACTCGATAAAGGATGGCTGGCATTCATCAGTACGTGGATCCGCCTAGGGGTTGGTTCAGCCACTCGACGACCGGCACTTGCCATTGAAAAACCAATTGTAGTGCTTTATGCAGCGGGGTACCGCGATCGAACGTCACCGGAACGCCCCAATATGAGAAAGCCATTTCGGGTGCGGTAGATCAACAACCCGAATTACTACACGAAATTTGTGGAATTGCAAAAGACAAGTGAACTCGGCAAAACGGAATGCTTTGTGAAAGGTTCTTGATCCATTTGCTGTTCACCGCTCAGCCCATAGCAATAGGGGGGACTAATAAAACCACATAACTGATACATCGGAATAGCATCTCCTTTATATGCTTTTGCGTATAAACTAAAAAAGTCGCGCACTCAATCCAGTCTTCGCACGAAAAAGGATGGGCTCTTCAAGAGCCTTTATCAGTAAAAAGTGAACTTCACCATTGATATTTGATTTAGGAAGGAACAAAATGGATTACAAGCAGGGAAAACGCTCAAATGTCACCATTGAACTCTCACTTAGAAGTGATTGCAAGCAATTTTCTCCAGAAAACGCAATTGACCTAACCCTTCCTAGACTGTAACTGTAATAAAGAATTCCCTTTTTCGCCTTTTTAATCAACTTGCAAGAGATGTAGAAAAAGAAAATTAATATAGAATGTGTTCCGCGAGTGAGAAGTCTGCGCAAAGGCAGAATAGCGGATTGGCTTGTCTTGCCTCTATCTTCCGGGGAATCCTAGGGGCCTTGTCTCGCTTAACTCGTCGAGTAGTGATTATCCCGGAATGAAGATTTGTTCACAAAGTCTCGCCGTATAATGATTAGCTCCTTTCCCCTGCTTCCATCATTGGTGCTATCGTATAATAGAATAGAAGGCTCTTTCTAGGTTAAGACCTCTTTGCCATCTTGCGATGTCCCTCGTACTTTCCCTCCTATGATAGACCTTCTTTAGTCCTTAACCTATCTAGCTGGGCTTAGTCAGCTTTTCTTTGGTAAGTTCGTTTTACACCCTCCGCCTCCCCCCACTTATAGTAAGTGTGCATAGCCTCCCCACAGCCTTTGGGGTCAAATCATGAAAGGGATTGACCTAAGGAAAGTCACTTCATACTTTAAAGGCGGACAAATGACATAGAATAAGATGGCATCGAAGAGAGAAGGACAGTTAATCCAATAGTACTGGTAGGACCTTTTCATCTAATAGAATCTAATAGAATAGATCACGCCTTGGGAGTTCTCTTTCTCTCTAACTATCCATTTCGTAAGAGAAGAAATAAAGGATTATAGGGCAGATGGTATGCACCTTTCATGATCTAGGCGTCGTTGATGGATTCTACTTCTTCTCCTTCTTTCTCGAGATTCAGTTAGTGCTCAATCTACTGATCATTGGTAGAAGAGAGAAAAAGTAAGCGGGGTGTGTTGGAGCTTGTGAGCGTTCACGCTCTCAGTTCCCGACATGCTCTGGGCAGGACACTGACGAATAATAAAAACTGTTGAGGGAGTGTCAAACCTTGATTGGGAGGTCACTCTAAGGTTACGATCCGTTGGGTTGGGAAACCAACCTGGATCCTATTTCCTCCAAGAGCCCTACCGATTGAGAAAGAGATAAAGTTGAAAACAACTGAGATCGGATCTCTCACGGAAATGGTGAGGCCTTATTTAATGTCTCTCTTGTACCAAACAAAAATCCAACCTAATATGAATATCCTTCGACCGTTATCTTTACGAATGCGCCATTTTATATATGCGGGCCTCATCATTTTTATCTTTTATCTTCTTTTTGATTTTATTTGCATGGCACTCGGTTCGATTGCCCTTTTTCAAGCATTTTTTTGGATAATTAGTTTCTATTTAGGGAGTAGAGTCCTATCCTTTGCATTATTTAAGTGTGGCTGCTCTGGTAGTCTAGCCTTTGCCATTGTGTTTTCTATAAGGACCCTCCTAAGTAGGGAAGCCGCGCCTTTCGGCGCTAATATGATAGGAGCTAATTCCGACCCATCAAGCTCAGCCGGGTGGACGGACTTCGACGAGGGGGTCCTCCTAGAGTCTTCTTCCGAAACAGAGAACTCGTCGGTAAATCAACCGGAAGCTAGGTCTGTGCTTCCCCCTAATCCAGTCGCTTCCGGGGGGGAAGAAGCAGGTCCATCTAATCGGGCCGAGCCCTATCCCTATCTGCCGGATCAAGTTATAGGAGGGGATTCAACTCTCTCGATTCGTCATCGCCTTTTGAATTTTGAGAAGGACACTTTTCNATGTTCTCAACTAATGGTAAATGTAAATACAAAGGCCATAGATCAGAAAATACTAAGGTAGCTCTCATTATGTCTTCTTTTTTTCCTTTTTGTATGACTGGAAGAACTTGTTGAAAATCTCCTCCAAAAACAACCAATTTACCGACAAAGGCAAATTACAATTTGTAATATCTCTTAGCATCTTATCTACAGCTTCAATGGCACAACGATTTACCATGATTGCTTCATCCCAAATTATTAATCTAGACATTTTGAATAAAGTTCCTAAAGGTGATTGCTTACTAACATTACAACTAATTTCACCAATTGTTTCCAAATGATTTTAAAATCTTGAATGAGTTCTTCTATCTTTAGGTAATAGAGATGTAGATACTCCAGAAGACGTAGTTGCCAAAGCAATTAAATTTTGAGACCTCACACCAACTTGGAGTGCTTTAGATTAAAAAAATTTAAATGTTTCACCTGGACCGTCAATAAAGAAAGCACCACTTGATTTCAATTTTATTCTTTCCATAATTGTATCATAAGCATATTGTTGTTTATCATTTAAGGTTACTGTATCAACATAGTCCCATTGAACATCCAAATTAGTTGTCTCTTCTGCAATCATTCTTCTCAACATTTCCTTCTTATCTATATTTACATTGAATGATATCATTTTATAGTCGTTTATATTTTTACCCAATGGTTCTAAAACAGAGCTGACATCCTCTAGAGCTCGTACTTCGACAACTTCAACGAGTATATTTTCATGTACATAATCATCAATCATATAAGCCTTAATTTTATCCCATAACAAATTTGGAAGAGTAGGATTGCAAAGCATAAGGGCTGTAGCAAAAAGACATCTTAAAGAAAATGGCATTTCAAAAACAATAGCTTCGGATAAACATTCTTCACAATTGTTATCTCCACTTAATAGACCATGTAGAAATACAGCTTCTTGATAAGTTGTAGTAGTTACCCCATTTGAAGTTCGTAAATATTGAAACGATGTTGGCCCTCGAATATGATTAAGAATAATGAGAAGAAAATAACGTTCTCCTTCAG
>CAIGRF010120781.1:43414-53626 GCA_903798235.1 Fraxinus ornus | reverse complement strand
TTTATATGAAATAATGAGATTTAACCGTTCAGTTTTGTGAAAGAGAGTGGGAGGAAAGAGAGAAATGTGAGAGATAATAGGTTGTCACGCCACCAATATTCCATTATCATGTTGATAAATAATATTACTCTGACCTAAATAATGATTGTCAAACATGAGACATGTACGAAATGGGTGTACAATTAGCTAAATTCTTTTTTCCTTTTTAAATACAGACCACTATACGAATTACTAATAACACTACATATAGACTATTAAAAGATTATTGCTGTTCATTCACTACAATGAATACACACCACCACCGATTAGTAGTTGGCTATAATTACATCATCTTATCTTGTTCTAATGAAGTTCTCACGTATACATCATGCTGCATTTCTTGTCAAGATTAGCAATTACGGGAATGACTCGTGATCATGAACACAGGCCCTTCGAATTATGAGCTCAAAGTTGGAGAATACTTACAGCCAATTTATGACTCCAAGGTGCCACGAGGAACAGGGCTCGTGCTTGTAACATCGTCAGCATCAAACAGAACATCTGTCCTAGGATTCTCATGTGACGATGTCTGAAAAAAGCGTGAAACTTCTCGATAAAGTTGCTCAGCCTCGAAAGGTTTGGAGACGTAGCCATCCATTTCATACTTCAGGCATTCTTCGTTTGTAGCTTGAATTACATCAGCTGTCATGGCCAGTATGGGTATGTGCCAGGTCGAAATATTTCTATAAGCTTCTAAAGAGAGTTCTCCAATATGGATACGGTTATTAATACTAGATTCCATGTCCCTAATCCTCTTTGTAGCTTCAAACCTGTGGAATCTTTAAATTGTAAATAGCTAAAATTTCAACTGCAAATGTGAACAGAAGACACAGAATATCAATACAAGAAAGAGAAGTGCAGCCTAAGTATGGCTAATAAAGTATGGTGTATAATCAACATTCAAAATTTATACATAACATAAAATTACCAGTTTAACGACCAACAAGTAAACTTGTTTAACGCAAAGAAAATGCACAATTCATAGTGACTTGCCCTCAAAGTGAGAGCTCAATCAACTCGCTGCAGGTTTTCACTAAAATCAAGAAGCTCACAGTAGGGATATTGTGCCTCTTTACTCTGTGTATCTATATAAAATGGTCCCCTCAAGTTTATTTATGTATAATAGGAAACTAGAGCAACCTAATAGAAATATGCATGCCTAATATACCTCTATAATAATAATAAGAAGAAAAATTTGCGGTCGAGGGGTAAATGAAAATATGATTAGGCTTTATATAGAGCAACATCAACTAGAGAACGGAAATCACTTGAATCCACATAATGCTAAAGCTATAATGCAATCAAATATACTGCAAATAGGGATTGTGTGATGACTACCCATCCATTTCTGGCATCTGAATATCCATGAAACAGGCATCAAAATGATGGGGTGGAGTTAGCAATGCGATTGCTTCTTTGCCCCTTTCTGCATGGACCACATCAGCACCGTATTTCTTCAAGGCACCAGTAGCAACTCTGAGATTCACAAAATTGTCATCGACTACTAAAATCTTTCTACCACGAAGGAGATTTCTGAGGGACAATGTATGAAGTTCCCCATTGCGATGATTTCCTCTGTTTCTAATACCCATGGAGTGCTGTAGGGACGCAGTGAGCAAACTTGCCCTTAACGGTTTCATGATTACAGATGGAGTGAAAACGCTGGAACCTATGGCTCGAGTAGAACTTATTGTACCAGATAAAAGAAATAGTTTAGGAGTAACCGTACAATTGAGACTCCTTAATTTGTTGACAAAGAGAGTCGACAAGGCTAAATCCTTATCCCAAATTTCTTGTTCAATGAAAACCATGTTTGGAGGTGAGTTTTCGGTATTTATGCTAAAGAAACCATTATCCAGATCACGAACTACTTCAACTCGGATTCCAAGTCGCTCGATGTGATATACAGAGACCTTTGCACGGGCAGGCCTGGGGTCCACAAGTAAAGCTCTCATTTCCTGGAATTCTAAAGAAATGGACTTCAACTGGTTGTTGATTTGCTGACTCTTCTGATCATTGACATTGGAACAGCCACGAGTGAAAACAGCTGTGAAAGTAAAGGTGGATCCAATCTGCGGCAAACTTGCAAATCCGATTTCACCTTTCATGAGATGGACCAAGCACCTGCTTATGCTTAGTCCAATACCCGTGCCACCGTGCGTTCTAGTTATGGAGGGGACAACTTGCATGAATGGGGTGAATACACGAGATTGAGCTTCTAACGGGATGCCTTGACCCGTATCCTCGACTGATACAATTAGATTAACTTGGTCAGTCAAGGATGAGGAAAACATGGGAACAGATTCCTCCCGACTAAAAGCTTTAAATCCTGCACAGCTTCGCCATCTATCGGCTACAGGCAACCCACTCAAAGTGCTATTTGAAGGTGATTCCAGTTCCAGTTCCATCAAATTCACAGCTTCTTCAACAAGATGGACAGTCACATATATGTGTCCTTTCTCAGTGAACTATGAGTAAACAAATCATTAGTTTACTATCAAACAGAAGTGACGTGTACAAGCAGCATAAAACTTTTCTTTTACAGCTCAATAAATAACAAAGGGCTTTTACCATTATTTGAGCTAATTATCTTAATCTAAGATTTCTATGAAAAATAATGAATGAAAATTCAGTACATTTATCGTTTAAATTTTCTGTGCTTTTGCTAACAGATTCACAAGGTCGACCATGCATAGCTGTCCTCTACTGTATACTCATGCACATTCATGTAAAAACAGCTAAATTTGTTCAACGGGAAAGATCAAATAAAAACATGCTCTTACTTTGATCGAATTGCCCATCAAATTTGTAATAATTTGTCGGAATCTCCCTGGATCACCAACTAGTGCTGCAGGGACTTTATCAGAGACGTAAACTGCCAACTGTTCATGCAATTGTATAAAGGAAGCAAATCAGGCATATAAAAGGGATCCAAATCAGAGTGCTGATAAAAAAAACCAGTTGACCAAGCTAGAAGACTGATTTATAATTTACCTCGATTCCTTTTTCTTGTGATTTTCCAGAAAATAGTGATAAAACATCATCCAAGATGGCCCTCAAATCAAAGCACACTGCCTCGAGCTCAAGTCTACCTGATTCAATCTTTGCTTGGTCCAAAACCTCATTTATGAGCGAAACTAAAGCTTTACCACTTTCTTGAGCAGTTCTCACATAATCTTCTTGAGTTTCATCTAAATCTGTATCCATAAGCATATGAAGCATTCCTGGAAGAGTAAATGAGTTAAATTGTCATCAATCTTCTGGATTGTGATTTCAATGAGACGTGAGAAGCTGAAATATATTGCCAAATGAAGAAGAAATAAATACACTAACCAAGGACACCATTCATTGGGGTTCTGATTTCATGGGAAACGGTAGCAAGAAACTGCAGTACAACAAATTGGTTTTATATGCTTTGCACATGAGGATTTATTAGTAACTTCTGAGGATGAAGTAAAAGAAGCAAATACCTGTGACTTTGCTACATCTGCAGCCTCTGCACGTTTTTTTAGCTCCATCATCTCATGGTAATCATCCTCAACTTTAGCAATCCGGTTCATTGTGGCGTGGAATATTTGCCCCATGAGCAATGCAATAACAAGAATGCCACTTGAAGTAGTTATTGCACCCCACGGCCATGGAGGTTTTAGTTTGAATCTATGTAAATAGAATGAAACACAATCAAGAGCAAACAGAGGCTTCTTTCCTAGGTGCCAATCAGCAAGAAACTATGGATATGAGAACCATGATTAAATTTGAACAGATATCTCTTCTTTGAGTAATCTGATAGTCATGATTACACTTCCACTGTAAGTGGCATCAACTGATCAGAAACTCAAGAACCTAGCAAAGGGGGGAAACATTGTTAATCACCCAACTTACAGCTAACTTTAATGTTAGTCACGATACTTTATCTTGTTCCAACGTGGTCGCTAAAGTTTGCATTTTGTTTCAGTTAGTGACTCAGTTCAATTCCAATAGTTTGTCTAACAGATGTCTGGCGTGAAAGATCTCCATGTTGACACTACGTCAGATTTCTATTCTTTTATGAAAACTGACAGATTTTAATTGAGCGATCAAGCTGAAACATGAAGCAATATTTGGTGACCACTTTAGAACAAAATAAACTTCTGTCGTCTTCAAGAAAAAACTTCAGTGCCTAATATTAAACTTCACTATAAGTTGAGAGTAACAGTGCTTTTAACACAAGCAAGTAATGATAAGACAAAGCTGAGAAAAAATTCAAAGAGGAGATAATTTAAGTCACCTGCAATGCATCTCATGCTTTCTGAATGGATCTCCAAAGTTAAGGGCACTCACATGACTCATCCCATCATTCAATATGTTTGAACCATACATGCTAATTGGATTAGAGAGATTAGTAGTATCATACACATTCACAAGGATAACTTGTTTGCTAGCAAGCTGTTGAAGTAGTTTTTCTACAAGCGATTCAACATCGAAGATTCCACCAAAATATCTACATGGAAGAAGTAAAAACATAGAAATAGTTATTATTTAACATCCTAGCCACATCCAGCTTATATCAGAAAATTTATTTCTTTATATTTGAGTGAATAAGAAACATTGGAAGTCAATATGGGGCCGTTACAAGAAAGAAAACTGTTTTTATTTACAAGAATCATTGGAAGTCAATATGGGGATGTTAGCATGAAACGATATAGAAACAAGAAAGAAAACTGTTTTTATCTACAAGAATATGTGAGAGTAGGTCATATACCCGGCAGTTGCTTCGATCCTTTCACTTATGGTTGCATAAGGCGGAAGATCTCGTTTATAGACAGCAAAAGTCAGTATTACTCCGAGGCGATTTGTTTTGAGTAGCCTGAAAGGCGCAGTGAGGACGCCCTTTCCTGATTCTCTCGCACGCAACACATTCTCACTATCTTCCTGTTAATATTGAGTATGTTACAATGTCTTTCTCGTCTTTTCTTTCTCTATTTCTCCTTTCAACTTCTAAAATAAGACAAAATGTGATAAACAATGCTAACAATAGCCTTTCAGAAATGGATATAACCACTATCACTCTGCAAGTAAAAGGCAAATGTGGAACTTTAAAATGGCATGACTGCTGATTTTCACGTCATACTTCATTGATTATGCAGAGATACCATGTAAGTTGTTAAAGACTAACTTTATGTAAGTAATGTGTCACCTTTCTAACAGCTTAAGCTTTTAGATGATGTCAAAGGAGGCAGGAATCATGAGTTTAACTGACAGCTGACTAGGTGAAGCTTCTTCCTTTTTTATGCTGACCACAGAAAGTTTTTTGGAGAGCTTCTATATTTGTTAGTTGCTGCTGCAGGGATTGTGTAGCAGCTAATGAAGTGGTCAGTCCTTCAATGAAAAATAATTACGCGTTGAAGACTAAATTTAAGTGGATAAAAGAGTGCCATTTCTAATAGCTTAAGATTTTAGATTAGGTGGCTCAGCATGTGTATTTCAACAGCTCAAAATGGCTGAAAGCTGGTCAAATTCAAGTATTAAGCAAACCATAGATTGTGATACTAAGAAATCACCTTTCCTGACAGCACATCAATAGATATAATGTGTGCAACAGTATCTTGTGCAAAGATAACAGGGGCATATTCCTCCTGCACCGGTGATGGCTCGAGGTCTGCTGGATCGTACTCATCTTTGCGAACTGGGGTTTGTTCAACGCTATCCATTCTCTTAATAGTCCATCCTTGTTGAATCTCAAATTGCTCTCTTTCGGAATGGAGAACCCTTGCAGCATATGCCACTCCACTAGTAAGAGGCCTCTCAAATGCTGTTCTTTCTGTATAGCTCGCAAAAGTTCTCTGTACGTTTTTACAGTTCAATTGTTAATTCACAGGACCCAGGACCGAAGGTTACGGGAAAAAGAATTTTCAAAACTTTATTGAATCTTCTAAGCTCCTTTCCTCTTACCAAAAATAAAATGGACTTATAGATATTTGGTATGCAGGACTAAAATGGTACTAAAGAGTATTGACCGATGGATATAGAAATCTTAAAATGAGTATGAAACATGGATCAAAGCTCAATCAATTGACAAGTACTAGTTTACTCGAACAAACAAGATCTTGATCAACATAATCAATAATTATACCTGATCAATAGCAGAAGGGTCTTTCCCATGGTGGAAGGTTGCAATCAAAACCGACATGGCCTGAATATGATTCATGCTAACATTGAATTGATCGTTCAGCATTCTAGCCCTCTCATCACACATACTAGCAAGTGCTTCTTTCCTCTTCTCGACCGCTTGGGAACTCATACACCAGAATATCCCGAAAGCCATTAGGATCCAAAACACGATCCACGCCCCTAAAAGCTTCCTCCACCAGTTTTTCCTCGACCCAATATGCAGAGAATAATGATGGTGAATCTTGTAGAAACACACTGAAATATGTTCCCACAATTTCATCCATATTTTCCCTTCATCGCTAAATAAACCACTTTTGGTGTCCATCACACCACCATTGTCACTTAACCGAGTATAAGAAATCAGAGGCAAACACCAGCAACATAGCATCAAAACCAGACGCCACACCTTCAACCCAAATCCAATTAAATTAAGCAAATTCATCTAATTAATAGATTAGCCAAGAAAATTCGCTTCAAATGGTATGAAATTGTGCTATTTTTATCAAATACTTATATCCACCTCCCAAGGTCAAAAAGAACTATAAACCACTAAAATCAGTGAAAAATAAAGACGATCATGCTATCATATCCAGCCAAAATTCTTCAAATTTGTGTCCAAAAGACCAAGAATTTTGGGAAGATAAGAATTCCTTGAAACCCCACGAAGAAAGAATCAAGGAATTCCCAAGATTCCAACTTTATTCAATTACGAAACAGAATTTTGTTTTCAAAATCCCAGATAGAGAAACGAGCAAAAACAAAACTAACCAGAAATTCTTGTAAGAATAGCAATGAAATCACAAAAAAAGAAACCCATAAAACAGAGAATCTGACTGCAAATCTAGCTTCCTTAAAATCCCTGAAATCAAAATTAACTAAAAAGGCATGTGGGAGTTTGAGTTTTAAGAATTCGACTGTCAAATGAGCCAATTATAAGCTTCACAGACTAATGATGGGAAGCAATAAACAATGTGCCCACGTTGAGAAAGGGATAGGAAAGCAGAATTTTGATTCGTATGAACACTATGAAACAAGAATCCACGAAAGTAAGATAGATGAGGGGGAATAAGGTGGTAAAAATGTATGATTGCACCATGCCACTATCTCCAAACATAGTATTCCCAGAAAAATACTAGAAAAGAAAAGCATTTTAATTTAATTTAATAATTATTGCATGAATAATGTACGAAAATGGGGAATAATATTTAAACAGAGTCGAAAAGTGTCTTTCTACTTATGATCAAGAAAAAGTCCATGCTTATGCCAGTCTGGAAATTCTAATGTTGTTTGCAGGTTTATAAAGGGTAATTGTCCTAATCATAAATCACTCTTGTGCCACCTTTTATGCATACTCTTAATACTTCAAAAACAATTTTATACACTTTGAAGTCGTCAAATCTCAAATCGACGATTCTACATTCGCCTCCTACCGGTCTAGTCACTTGTAAATCTTTAACATGAAGACTCGGCAATATCGAAAATTAAGATGAGGTATAGAGAAGTGTTTGCGTGATAGTAACAACGAGAAAAAGTACACTAAAAAAGTCATTTTGATTCTCAACTGCTCAAATCAATTTCTTAATCCAAGTATGATACATACATAGTTTTAAACAAATGAATACGAGACCTAAACCTCAATATTTTGCCTATCTCATCTAGAAACTTAACTCGCTTGAAGGAATCGTACTTATTTATTTAAATATAATCTTCAAATGAATTTTATAATTTTAAAGGTAAAAAAAGTAACAAGAATAATCTAATGAACACTGGTGCTCATCTTATGTTAAATATCGATAATGTGTCATATAAATTTATTAGTAAATTTTAAACTTAATTCAAATTTTAAGACTCACCATAAATTTATCTATCAATTAATTTATATGATAGGTGAATATAAGATGAACACTGCTAAAGAAAGTAATATCTAGAATAGTATCTCCAATTATGAGGCCACATGATGGTACATCCTCGAGGTGTTATGTGTAGATGAGGAGTTTACAACACTAAAGTTTCTAGATGGGACAATATTCATTTTATTTTTTTTCTCCCCAAAATATTATTGCAAAGTTACCACATATTTTGAGAATCTTTTTAATAATTTATAATAGGAGTAGATTAAATTTCTAATTGTTTATGAATAGATAGATGCAAATTTACACATTTTGCATATGTAAAAGTGTATATCAATATTGGTTTATGACTAATGAAATATATTTTTGTATATTATCACTTTTTTCTCCACGAGATGTGATAAATATTATCCTAAATATTAAACTCCTATTTAGTGTAGATTAAAATTGAATTTTTAGTAGATTTTAATAAAATATATAGTTGAAAAATTGGGGGTACTATGAAATATGTGGTTAAAAATAACTATTGACACTGACTTAAAAATTTATTTGATTTTTATATAAACCAAACACGGGATAAATTATTTTTTTAACTCTCCTACTTTTGTCAAACTTCAACTATAGTTCCTTACTCAATCGAAAAAGTTGGTAGATCTCTACTTAGAACTTCTGTCACAAGTAATGTGATAACTCGGTAGTTTCAAATACTTTTCAATCTATCAACTGTTATAAAAATATACTAAAAATTTAATTTTTATTCAAATCAAATAAGACAGAATATCGTCAACACATTGCGAGTATGACTTTCTCAATCAAGAAATAAGTGAGCACCCCTTCTAACTCAGGTTATGCCATGTATATATCAATTGTGTACACTTATGTTGACACTTGATATGTTGTCAAGAAATATGTGAATAAAAGAACTGTTTTTTTTTTTTAAACTGTCAAATGAGATAATAACATGCGGTATAATGTAAACAAAAGTGCAAATCACAGTGTACAACAAACATGATTGTTTTAACTCCATGGAATGTGTGATAGAGAGCATAGTCAGAGACTCGAATATCGATGTTTAGCTAAGTAGTTGATAAATAAGAAAGGTAAGGTAAACGTAAAAGTAATATTTGAACGATTTTTGACCCTGAAATAATTACAATTACAAGTTGAAAGCTTCACCAATGATGAATTTGACTTTGATGTTGAGTTGTACTATTTGAAGGAGTTTGTCTTCTCCTTTGTTTAGTCCAAAAGAAACCAAACCAACAAACTTGAAAAGACAAAAGAACCCAGGCAATCCACGTAGAAATATTGACACCTGGGGGGTAATATTGGAAAATAAAAATTATTTGAAGATAGGATAAGACTTAAGGTGACATTCTTGAGGGGCATTTTGGTTATTGTAACACAAAGTGATGGTATTTGTGTGGAGGCTCTTTCGGCAAATGCTTGACAATTGACATGAAGTGATTGGGCTATCACTCCACCCACTTCTGTCTTTTCGATTGTGTTTTGGGCTGTGGGCCCAGAAAGAGATGGCCCACATCAACGCACCTGTTCTTATGGGCTGGACCAGTGAAACTAACTTACGTGTAGTTTCCATATTTGGGGTGATGAAAAGTTTACTTTTCTGAAGATAAACGAACTTTGAATCGAGCTACGAGAACTTCATTGAACTTTGTTATTGGAATATTGGGGAACTTTACCAAAAAAATTTTGTCCTTCACTCGTTGGATTTCATTATTTGACTTGGATGGATCCGTCTACGTGACAAACTGAATTCGCACATAGAACAAATTGTTGTTTAACTCTTCCAATCAATCATGAATTTAGAACATTTTGATAAAGTAAATTTCATCGAGGCCTCGAAAAATATTTTTAAAAAAATAATCGCAACAATCAAGGATCAAAATACCATTGGTGATGGTCAACGACATCATGAACAACAATGCTATTAGCGATTGATGTTATGTGTGCATCAATAATAACTAATTGTATTTATGTTAATAATTTCTTACGAATATTGATTTTCATCAGGTGTTATCGACGATTCCGTTGTTGGCCATTTCATTTACTAACTCTTTTATGATTCTACAAACGGCCCTTAAAAGATTTTTATTTTAACAAAAAGATACATACAACGTATTTTTATTCTCTTTTTGTTGACGTAGGAAAC
>CAIGRF010120781.1:19053-40774 GCA_903798235.1 Fraxinus ornus | reverse complement strand
ATTTTGAGTAATTAAAAAATTTCTACCAAAAAGGATTAAAGTTCAATATCTCAAACTTCGTTTTCAAAAATAATTAATTATACGCAAACTTCATAGTCGATTAAACTTGTCTAATAGAGATTACCACGAAATTCATTCTGTTTGGTTTTTACCTTTTTCTGAACATAATTCAAAATGCTAACCAACACACTGGAATGATTGATTTATTGACTAAATTAAGATTTTGGCATGCGTTATCATAATATTTATGTGTGTGTTTTATATATATATATATACAGTTTTCATGAAACTCGAGATTTATTGTGTACTAAATCCAAGGACGGAACCAGTGGACAAAAACGAATAGTGCTTCGGCGCAAGCCTGGGATTTAATCTTGTTCGACCTATTGTACAAAATAAACTAAATGCCAATAAAAGATGGACACAATCTCACGATCACGATTTGGCCATGAAAAAAAATGGTCCTTGGATAACTACCACGTGGCTAAATCGGAAGAAGCTGCAAGAGAATCAAGCAAAACCTCCGAGACGCTTACCTGATTCCAGTCAACTCCTGTTCGACAAACAACGATAGATACATGTAACAAAATGTGTAGTTCTATATAATTAGTAGTTCATCACCAACTTACATAGAATATGCAATGTTTAGAACCGGCACAATTCCCATTGAACTAGTACACATTTTAGCATATAATATGATTTATAGCGTTCCAACTAGTACACATCTCTACCCATTTTAGCGTATACCTTTTCCCCGGTTATTTTCGGAGAATACTTGTGTTCACAATCGTCCAAAGTCAGAATTTCACGTAATATCACACTGTAAAATTTCGTATTTTTTTTTTTTTTCACTCTTATTGGAATGACATAACATCCAAGTTGATTAGAGCAGCCAATTTATCCTATTCCACCTTATTTTCACTTCATAATGTTCTCTCGAGTATATGTACATCCACTAAAATAAATGCCAAAAGGTTGATCAATCAAGCCTATGATTATTGCAACTAGTGGTATCATACACCAAATCCAATCAATTGTAGAAATGAAAACTTTTCTTTAACACGCATAAAAGTGGTAAATGGGCTAGCCATGGTGGTTCGAGTGGGGTCCAAGAAACACTTTATTCAACCTTTAAATTATTAAATCTCGTTCGCTATTTTAATAACAAACTAATCTTTAATTATTTTTTTTAATATAAGGACTTATCCCTCATCGATCCAACGTAATTGCACACTTGGTACTCAATTACGAATATAATCTGAGTATTCGTTAAATTATCATTTACTCTTTGTTATGGAACCTCTTGCTTCAAATTTCTAGCTACAAACTTACGTTCAAAAACGAAATTCATGTTTGTAACGTGTAAGATCACTTGATGATTGTTCAAAGACTTAGATTATTTTTGTTATTAATAATTTATTTGTACATATAATGAATTATCAGGGATCAATTTACTTCTTTTTAATATTGTGTTTAACTTGTTATTAAGTCAATATGTTGAGGACCAGTGATGCAAATTCTCCCTGAAGATATTTGGTGAAATGATCCATTTCACCCATACAACTTTTTGAAATGCTGGCAATAATAAATGGGCCCCAGAACAAATGCTTCTTTTAATTATTGTTATTTGAACAAACGAAAAAGAAAAAGAAAAAAGATATACCAAGTTGGAATGAATAAAACTAATTTTGAAATGAAATTTAGAGAGTGATCGTGTGTTCTTCTAATTGCCAGATTGCATAGATAGTTGTTAGAAAATATGGATCATGAGTCGTTCATGTGGGGTAACCTTCACAAAATATCAAAAGGGTTGGAGGGAGTGAGAATTCAAATCCAAAACCCCACATAACCTCTCAAAACTCCCATAAAACCTCCATTTTTTTTTTTTTTTTTTGTCTAGCAATGGAGAGAAAAAAGGTGGTAGAAAAATGGTTAAAATTCGTTTGGAAAATATCCCCAAAATTGAATGGCACCTAGAACCACTATTTTGGCATGAAAACTCACAAAAATTGGCACTTAAGTTGTGGCTAATAGTTACCTTTCATTGTGATCGAAATTTGGACCATTGGAGTGCAAGAAAATTGTAGATTTGGAGTTTTGGAAAGTAGGTTGATTCAATCATTCAAAAAATCTTGAAATTGTTCATTTTAAGTAATCATCTTGACCCGAAATTTATATTAAAGTATGCTACAAATTACTTCATTGGTATCAGAGCCAAAATGTTGAATTCCTTGTTGTAATACATGCTTAAATATGACATTATATGATACAATTGAGATATGAATTTTATATGTAAAGTTTTGAAACCTTATGTTGTCTTTAATGACATCTTTTGATAATTTACTACTTTCTATACAATAAAATTAGTATTGTTAGAAATGTATTTTAATGAGCTTCCAACTATATAAACAATTTAAATTTTCGAGTTAAAACGAAGAAGTTATGAGGTTTTGAAATTTGGATGTAAATCTGAATTTTTACATGAAGATCGGTGAAATTTGAAATTTCATCACATGATAATTTCTTCTACAATGTGTTTCATGCTTCCCATTTAATATGGTTGGATAGATTTTCTCGGGACCTTTTCTAACGATATAAAAATCATTAATTTTGGCCTTAAAATGAATAAGTTGTGGCTTCCCGAAATTTGGATGTAAATTTGATTTTTTTTTGCAAGAAGATTGGTAAAATTCGAAACTTCATCACACGATAAATTCTTCTACATTATGTTTCATGCTACTCGTTTAATATGGTTGGATAGATCTTCTCAAGACATTTTCAATGATATAAAAATCATTAATTTTAGTCTTAAACTGAAGAAGTTATGATTTCTCGAAGTTTGGTTGAAAATATGAATTTTTTTTTTTTTTTTGCCATGTTGACTCCCGAGCAAATATAGTAATGTCTCAAACATGGCCTTAAACATTGATTTTGTAAAATCTGACTACACCAATGAACTCAGAATGTTGAAATTAGTTTGGATGATCAATTGAAAAGTTTTTTTTTTCGAGAACGGCGTGGTGGCGCTAACGCTCTCCATTTTTTTTTATTAATTTAAGAAAATCATTGCAAATTGGTCCTGCAAGTGAGGGCAAGTGATGAACTCGATTTTAATTCTAAAAATTTTAGATTGGTCCTTGAATTATTCTTAATTTTTTCAGTATAAGTAAATTAATTTTTAGATAGTTAAATTTTTTTTTTTTTTAACTTGAGTAAATTATTATTTTTTTTTTAATCAAGAATATTCATTAGATGATATTTGGCTAGTGGGAGCTCCCTCCCTCCCTCTCTTTTTAGAATAAAAAATACTCTAAAAGTATTTAAAATACCATGTTTTAATATACGTTCATGAGTTGTGTGAGTTTTTCATTAGGTTAAGATCCATTATAATTTATTTCCAAATTTTTGTGCTTGATCAGATATTACTGGATTTATGCACACTTATAGCATCCTTAGAGGGAATGCTAGAAAAGCAAAAGGTTATAGAATTTATTGAAAAGTTATGTGCTTATTGAAATTAATAAATGGATTTGGAGTATGATCAAATGGGACACGTAAATATTTTTGGGACATTTTTTTGTGATAAGCAGAATATGAGAATTTTGATGTCACCTCCTATTTGTCGAGATTGTGTTGCAACATATATTAAAGTGATTTTGAGAGTCTGTATAATAAAACTTAAATAATGTGAGTTTTACTCTTCGATTATAATCAGAATTATTTTCTGGAAGAATTAATTTTTGATATCATGGTATGTATCATAATTGGATAAATTATACTTTTATTGCACATCATGGAATTATCTTATTGAATTACATGATATCTATTAATTCGTGAATTGTTATGAATGCTAAGGTTAGTAGAATAATTAGATTCTTACTTAAACTTATTGATTGTCAATTGAGTGATAGTTCGATGTTTGGAAGATTTAGAAAAAATATTAGCTAGAACTATTTGATTCACCAATTGAGTGGGAGTTCTCAAGTTGGAAGAATTAATGTAATTCTCGCTTATAACTCATGGAATTTTATGTTATGAAATTAAGTCTATAACAGTGAAACAAGAGGATTGCGGACGATGATTGGGAACATAGTGAACTTTCGACTCTGTGCCTAACATTCAACTGTCGTATACGTTAATTTGCATTGATGAAAAATGATATATGTGCATAAATGGGTATTGATTGAGAATAAAATGTCTCTAAAACTTGATAGATCATGGCATCAAAATCTATAGTTGTTGACCTTAATAAAGGTGACAAACTAAATGCGATAACATTTGGCATAATAAATTTTTCGATTAGAAGAACATGGTGTTTTAGATAGCATCAACCACGTAATTGAAGAAATGAAGTGGGTCGGACTACTCTAGAGAATAAAGGTCAAGAAGTCAAGTACCAAAAAAGTAGATTCTAGTACTTGAGTATTTGAATTGTTAAATTCTGTTATAGATGATCTTTTTTTTCAAATGTGACTGAGTTGAGATTGTTAACATAGTGTTACCAATTTTTTTGTTGGTCACAATTTTTTTTTGTGAGTAGTAAGTTCAACTAGTCTCATTTCAATGGATGAGAGCTTTGAAACTCAATGTGACCTACGAATTCAAGTGTCAATCTCCTCTATTGAAACTACCCAATGTGTGAGTTAAAAGACGTGCGATTTGATGTTGCTACATCTCGATGACATGCTTGTGTAGCAATGTTCTAGTTCGCAAAAGATTTCAGATTTTAAGCTTTAAATGAACTAAAACAAATGCGGATATTGAAGGGACTGGAAAATGGACCAAGAAAAATGTATCAGATAGAAATACGTGAAGGTGGTTTTGGTAGATGACCAATATCATAAAAGTTCAAGTGTTTCAACTACGCAATTTTGAATCTTTTAGCTCGAAAGTAGTTGTGTTAAAGGATATAACACTTGAATATGTTTCTCTTAGTGTTGTTTACGTATCAACACTATACATATTTGACATTATCTTGTGTGGATAATGAATTCAAGAGTTAGAAACCCACTTTATATGAGATTAAGAAGTGTCTTTAGTATATTGTCGAATCTTTAACTTGATACATAGATATATACAAGTAATGAAGACGGAGTTGATGTTTATATGATTGACACTGCAACTTAGTGTTGCAAAATGGAGAAATTGACCTCCTATTCGATATTAAAATAGTATCAAAAGCTTCACTAAACTTGATCTCAGTTTTTGTTCTTCTAAAAGTGGTCTATTACTTGAACTTATACGTGGCATTTTTGTTCATACTCAAAGTGGTGATATTTAATTATGGTTTTGGATATTTGTGCAATGATTTGAGGTTTTAAGTTGAGAAAATCATTGAAAGTTGTAAGAGCTAAACTTCCATCGAATAAGCCCATTCGAATTTCTTGAGAAATAGAGATTGAATTTCTTATTTTCATTACATTTATATATGGATTCACGCATTTTAGTTGAGCCTTTGATTTTCATAAGTTGAAGATATTTATTGATTTAGACTTTACTGAAAGGGAGTAGAAAATCAGATTATGGAAGTGAAGATTTTAAGAACTATTTGAGAGCGTGAATCTCTATCACGAGAGATCTATGATCTAGGTAATGAAAGAGAAATTTTTATTGGATTGATTATTTCTTAATCACCAATAATTATATGATTTATTAGGAAGAAAGAATAGAATATTATTGAATGTGATGAGACTTGAGATAATGTTGTCCAATTTATGTATTTTCTTTTGGGAAGATTATTGGTTAACTGCAATGTGTTAGTTAATGGAGTTTTCTCAATATTAGTATCTTCAAAATATATAAACTTTGGACACGTAGATAACCAAATATGGGTAGTTTTAGACTCATAATCGATTATGTAAGTTCTTGATAATGAGTTTGGGAACATGAGTTTATTAAGAATGAGATGAATCTCTGAAATACACATAACAGTCCAAAAAGGTACTTAAGTGAGATTTTAGATGGATATTAGGTCACAAGATGTGACATTTGACTTTTTTTCTTGGTAAGAGAGAAAATCTTGGAGAATATTATGTGTATTGATGAATTAGTTTTGAATACATAAGAGTTGGTTTAAACTTCTGACTCAAGTTAGAGTAATCTATTTATGAGTGTGAGTTGTCTATCAGATTAGGAGCTATCTAAGAAGTATCTAATTTCAATTATTCTTGGTTTCGAGCGATAGTTGAGAGCTATCTAATTTCAATGATTATTGATTCAGAAATTCAGTGGAGAAATTTGAAGAAAGTGATGGATAATATATATGGAGTATATAATTCCAATCTAATTTGAGATGCGGTGGAAGTTCTAATTGGACATTATTTTTATTGAAAACGTTTAGATTCTTATAAACTAAATGGAAGACTAATGAATTTATGATAAATAAAACTCATTTTTTTTAAAAGAAATGTTATACTCAATATGAGTATATTAAGTCAGATAAATTTTTTTCTTAAAGGCGAGATTCACTTCTGTACGTTGATGCTAACCATGATAGTGTGTTCAACTTTAGATTATACCAAATAGACTTATAGACTGTATTTTCATTTTCAATGGAGAATTGATTGAAGAGATTTACATAAATCGATTTGCAGGTTTCATGTTAAATGCTTCTATAGTATTATGGTAACTTATACAATCATCTTGACACTGTACTTGAGTTTTAACAGGGTTTAAATCTCGTACAAAATTTCGTCATGTGGATGCAGTTTACTGTATTTATGTTAAAAGTCTGATGGTAGGTTTTAATTCTAATTTTGATGTTGATGACACTATATTGGCTAAACATGGAATGAGTGTATTGAGACAATTCTGAGTCTAGCACAAATAATTAGACTTGTACAATTTTGCTATACATAGTAGCAAGAAGTATATCTTGTTGTATATATCTTTATAGTTGAAGAACGTGTTTGGTATAGATGTATGGGACATCTAATGATACTAGTTGTGAATATGAGATCCATGATAGTTATGCAATTATCTCATGTATTGAGAGTCTCAAATATCATGATGGAACCATACACTCGATAATATTTCTATGAGAGACATTAGCAAAGAAAGTGTCTTTATAATATATCTACGTAAATGATGGTCTGTAATCGTCATACTCTAAAGATGTTTAGAGATATATACTTGTTGATAATGTCGAATCTCTAAAATTACGTAGAATACGATACTTAATGTATCAGAAAACTCTTGATTGAGTTTTATGTGCCTATATATGAACAATTTTGAGTTCATGTATAATCTGTTATTGGGATTACGAGATAATATTTTGNATCGCCTCATAATTTTGGAGTGTCCTGATATGAGATATATTGATCATATTGTGTACATGATCCAATTACTTAATAAAATATCAAGATGAGATTACAAGTAATCGATATGAGTTTCACTATATTTTAGACTTATTTTATAGTCGGACCGAGTTCTCGATTGGAGATTGTCTAGAAGAATAAATACAATGAAAACTCAAATTAGGTATCGATGAATACTTGAACTAGGATCTGTACATTATTATTTATTTATAAAGAATATGACATACTCTCTAAGAAAGGGAGAAAACACTACAGCACGTGTTTCATACCATGTGTGTTTTTATGATCAATATTGGATAAATGAGTGAATGAATAATTTTTTTTTTATTGTGTGAGATTCTAAGGTTTATATAACACCATATATACCTTTATATCTTTTGAATATTTCTTGAGATTTTATTTCAGTGTTGCTACTTTAGCATGTTGCCAATAACTATAATTGATTCGATTTGAAGGGACATGTCTAGGAAAACAGTTGATTTAAAGTTGAAAGATTCAAGTAGGAAAGGAAGACTATTTTGACCAATATTTATATTTGTATTCACCGATCGGACAATTGTAGGACACAATTGTGAATATAATGATAAGATGTGAGGTTCAAGTATATTCCATAAATACTTGAGGGATTGAAAATGTTTGAATTAATGTTGAAAAATAAGTTTGGGGTATAACGAGATGTAATGTTTCTCTAGTAGAGCTACTATATTTTCCTAACACGTTTATAGTACCGTGCGCTCTAATATAATCGCTAGTCGCACGATCTATTTGTCATATGATTTTTTGTGAGATAAAGATCTATCGTGTGTGATATTTGTTGTCCCTTGTGTTTCGGATCAAGTCCATCATGTGTGAGTGAGAGATGTTAGAAAATATGGATCATAAGGTCACCCATGTAGGGTACTCGACCCACAAAACATCAAAAGGGTTGGAGGGGGCGATTTGAGTTTGGAATTCAAATCCACAACTCCCCGTAACCTCCCATAAAACCTCCATTTTTTTTTATTTTTTTTTTTTTTTGGTCAAGCAATGGATAGAAAAATGATGGTAGAAAAATAGTAAAAATTTGTACAATATCCCCAAAATTGAAAGGCACGTAGAGCTACTATTTTGGCATGAAAACTCATAAAAATTGGCACTTGGGTTGTGGCTAATAATTCACTTCCATTGCGATCGGGATTAGACCATTGGAGTGCAAGAAAATTGTAGATTTAGAGTTTTGGAAAGCAATGTGATTCAACCATTCAAAAGATCATGGAATTGATCATTTTAAGTAAGCATCTTGACCCAAAATTCATGTTAAAGTATGATACAAATTACTTCAATAATAAACAATAATACTTCTCTTTTTGCATGAATAACATGGCGTCGAAATTATGCAGTTCTAGTTCGAATACTAGTCTTTTACAAAGACAAGTTCTCGTGCATTCTACGTGTTAAAATGCATGGTGGCATCTAGCAACTACGTCTTTGATGTTACTATCGACTTTTGTCTATAATCTAACAATCTACGACCTTATGAAGAGTTAAGCTCGAGCTTATGTCATTTTAGTTACTCCTTATGGTTTTGGCTGTTCCAATTAAGCCCATGTCTTTCTTCTGAAACTCATTTTCAATCACACTCTTACAATAAATATTTTGCATGTAAATTCAAAACTTTTTTCTATTTTTTAACCTCACATTCTTCAAAATATCATTATTTCAATTTTTTTTTCAAAAAAATCATTGTAATGGTTGTCAAACAATGGCTAAAAAGTGAATGTCCCATATACTTGTTGTACTACTATTTTATGGGCCAAAAAACAATCCATTTTTTTTATTGGGAAGAATTCATAAACCATGGTTTAAGTTTCAACAATTCAAAATTCAGGTTTTAAGT
Source organism: Fraxinus ornus (assembly GCA_903798235.1). Taxonomy (NCBI): domain Eukaryota; kingdom Viridiplantae; phylum Streptophyta; class Magnoliopsida; order Lamiales; family Oleaceae; genus Fraxinus; species Fraxinus ornus. Next base: position 31,582 of record CAIGRF010120781.1, on the reverse strand, counting down.
TTAAAAAATACAAAAATTAGGTATTTAGCTAATTAATTAAAAATATGTATTATTTAAATATAATAAATTCAATAAATTAATTTGTTAAATATATATTTTACCAATTAAATATAGTAAGGACACAATTATATGCAATTTGATCACAATTGTCTAATTAATTAATCAAAAATTAATTTTTGGTCACAAATTTTTTCTCGATTACAAATCAAGAATTTTATAAGTCACATATTATTCATCGGTCACTAATCGAAAATTTTATTGGTCACAATTCATTTATTCATTACAAATCAATCACAACTTATCAAATTATTAGTCATTACTTGTTTTTTACTCACAAATCAAAAAATTTATAGATCACAAGTCATTTCTCGATCACGAATCAAAAAATTTATAAGTCACAAATTATTCATCGATCACAAAATCAAAATTTTTATTGATCACAACTCCATTACAACTTCATAAATTGTGAGTCACAGTCACAATTTTTAGGTAACATATTATTTATTTGTAAAAAATAACCAATTATTAGTCACAATCAACAAAATAATTGGTTACAGACACCCATCCCATCTCATCCCACCCACGACCACCGCCGCTGCCACGACCACAGTCAAACACCATCACTGCACAACATTTGCAACCACCACCTCAACACTACCTCTAGCAGTAGCACCGTTGCCGTCAGAACCACCACTACCACCTTAAACAAATCAACACCATCGCCAACGTCGCCAGCAGAACTAGTACCAGTACCACCACCATTGCAAACAAATCACACATGGCAGAAAAACACCACTACCACTAATTTACACAAGATCCATCACCACCAGCACAACCACCAAATCTCGATCCACCATCAAGCAGCCAGATCCACCACCTCACCTCCATAGCACAACCACCAAATCAGGACGCGGAGCACGCCATCGCCACGGCCAAATCCATCACCACCAACTCTAGATCCACTATCAGCAGCCTAATCCACCACCACCACTAAAACCACTCAAACATCACCACACCATGGAAACCACCACCAACAACAAACAAAAATCAACCAAACGGCGTGGTTGTCATATTTATGCCCAAAATCATCTCAACACCATGGCGGCACAACGCCACTGCGAGGGCGCAGTACAGCGGCGATGATGCTGCTATAGTATTGACGAGGGTGACGCCGTTCACTCAATTTTTCAACGGACTCATCACCGTTCGTTGCTCACTGGGAGAGGACAGAGAGAGACGACAGAAAAAGAGATGGAAGAAAGTGATTTGGTGCTCACCGCCGCAACTCACCGCGATTTGCGTTCCTTCTAGTCAGAGAAAATTTCAGATCGCTGCACACCGCTCCCTGCCACCAGATGTCGCTTCCGCCGGTGAAGAGGAAGAGAGGGAGTGATTAGTGAAAGATGAGAGAGACGGTGAGGAACGAATGAGAGTGATTGTGATTTTGGGTTAATATAATTCAACTAATAGCATTATTCGTGATTTAGGGTTAATAATTCAATTAATACTTGAATTTTGATTAAATAAACTTCAGATCTGATTTTTAAATTTGAAAAACTAAATGTCTATTTTTCTATAATTTCCTTTTTTTATTACCCTAATGCAACAGATGTTAAATTTTCATTAGGGATGTTATTGAAAATGAATTTTATTAAATTTAGTTAAAATCTCCACCAAAATCGTTGTGTTCTCGTTGTTTTGATTATGTTAGTGTTCGTTCTTCGTGCTGATAGTGTCGAATCTTGAACCTACAACACGCACTATAAATACGTCTTTAATGCCATCGCCAACTTCTAAATCCAACAAGATAAAGAGTCATAAGACTAAACTAACGATAGCCAACAACATAAAGCAATGATGTTTGCCGATGAAGCTTCTAGCTCAAGCTCGTTTCAACTGATCTAGTGGTTATGGCTTAGGCCCGATCAAATTAAAAAGCGAATGGGCCATATACTTCTACCACTACTTTTAGGCCAAAAAGTAATCCATCTTTTATTACTTTGCAAGTCTCTCCATTTGGATTTCTTTCGTAGTAATTCTGATTAAATTAGGTCAAATTTTTGTATGAAAAAGTTTATAAACTACAACGCATAAGTTATAAGGATATTTTAAGCATGAAATTTGGTTAACAATTACTCGTACGTTTAGTTGTTCAGATTGCATAGGTAATAAATGAGAATACGATCTCCTTATATAAATTAGTCAACGACAGAATAATGAGGTTCAAGATACAAACATGTTTCCATGCATTGACACGCCATTTTACGTGTTAAAATGCATGGTGAATACGTTTTTACTGTCATCGTCAACTTCTGAATATAATCCAACCATATAAAACTATAATGATAGCCTTAATAACCTTTGATAAAAACGTTTGCCAATGAAGTGTCGAGCTCAAACTCATTTCGATTTAGCCACTCTTCAGGGCTTCGCCTTGAACCAATTGAAAAGTGATTGGGACATATACTTCTTCTTCTACTAGTTAATGGGTAGAAAATCAAAAATCAATGTTTTATGACTCTGAAAGTCTCTCTTTTGGATTTCTTTCGTAGTAGTTTTGATCAATTGGGTCCAATCTTTTTGTAGAAAACTTCGTAGTTCGTTTTGGATTGAAAAGTTTTTATCTGTTAGTATGATGGTTTTTCAAAGAGATTATTATGTTGTCTTGACACTTTCTATTTACACTCGAACAAAATTAACACGTTTAATTTTTCTTAAAAGTCATCGAAAAAAACATGACGATTGCTTATTGTCTAATTGCACATAATATGAAATTTGAGGAACAGTGCCCATTTCTATAAAGCATATGCACCAATGTATTCAACAAAATTCTCAATTTTCGAGTCACTGAAAATAATAAGGTAATTATTAAAGTTACAAATTATTTTTTATACAAGAAAACCCTAAGGCCTGTTTCGGAGTTTTAAGGTACTGATTTATTTTATTTTTTTTTATTTTTTTTTTTTGTAGATTTTGGGTGGTTATGATGGGTCCGATTTTGGATGATTTTTAGCGATTTTTAGAATAGTCAAACTCATATTTGAGAGTTTATTATCCATTAATTCTAAAAAAAAATTAAAAAATAAAATTACATATATACACATTATAAAAAATGTATGTATATGTAAAAAATATGGAGTAAATGAGTGTCACTTAGAAAAAAATTCAATTTATAATTTCTTTTATGATTTTTTTATTATAAGTAATTTTTACATAGAAGTTATTATTTAACTTAAAAAATGAAACATTTACTTTTCATAAAATTTTTAATTAAAAGTAATTTTTATTTATAAGTAATTATTTATATATAAGTTAATCTTTAACTTAAAAAGTGATTTTTACTTATAATTATTTTTTTATTTTATAAATAATAGTAAATTTTGTACTTAAAAGTTAAAACCAATTTTTGTACGCATAAGTAAATTTTTTAGTTATTACTTTTTATATTTTGTAAGTGAACTTTTTTTCTTATTAATAATATTTGTTACTTTATAAATAATTTTTACATAAAAGTGAACTTTAATCTTATAAATAATTTTATACTCATAAGTAACTTCTTATTTATAAAATAATTTTTTTCTTGTTTATAAGTAAATAATTGTAGTGAAGGGATAAAACCGAAAAAGAAATAAATCACATATTTGTTGAATCGAGAAAAAGGATTTATTTTGTAAAATAATTGTATTGAAGGGATAAAATCGAAAAAAATAAAATTAAAAACAGTAAAAAAATCACAGATTTGATGGATCGAGAAATACGATCCAAATTATATTATGATCCCTATTTCTTAAAAAAAAAAATTGAAATAAATAAAATAATAATAATGAGTTAGAAAATGATCGTGGTTAAGATTCCAACCAAGAATTCAAAAAAAATAATAATAAATAAAATAAAATAAAAAAGTTGAGTTGGCAGTCTAACATAAGGTGACCTATTTTGATGGGGTTTATGTCTGCACATTTCAAGAAAAAAAAAACATCTGGCTTTTTGTCTTAAAAAAATCCAATTTTGGAGAAATTAGGGTAAAAACGTAGAATCAATTTCATTAGCCCGACGGAGCTAGAATCCTTTCACCGCTCTCTGGATACGGTGACCATCTATCTTCGGTGTACTCTGTTTTTGTTTATACTGATCATTGGCTCTAGGGTTTGTTCTTTGTGCAATAAACAATGTGATTTGTTGACCGATTAATTTATGTCATTATATCTTTTTTATGAAGGTTTTCTGGTGGTTCATTGATTTATGATTTTTCTTCATTCACTTGAGTGTTGAGAGCTTGTAATCAGCTTAATTTTTTTCTAATCTGCTTATGTCTCGATGATCGATAGGTTTGGAGTGATTCATATATGAATTGAACAAGTTGTTAATTACTTCAATGCTCTGAGAGCCTGAAGATTCATAATATGCATGATGATTTTGGTTTTATTGAAATTTTCGTTGATTATATGTAGACTAAAATATGTTTAATCTTTATTAATTAGACTTGTCCGAATTATGTGGGCACAATTTAAATGCTTGTTTTATATTTTAGAAAAATCAGAGCCCTAGGGAATTTTAGGGTTTGAGACAAGTTGAATTTACACGTTGAATCTTAGAAAATTTCCGAGCCGAACTTGGATCGTACCCTTGTTATCAAATTTCACTCCCACTGTTCCTCCTGACTTCGTCCAGGGTGAAGCAAGAAATTTGGTTTAGTGGGTAAAATATTAATAAATATAAAGTTACTCTCAGTATTTAGCTCTCTACGTACTTCTAATGTGGTTGGTTACAATAAGATCTCTTTGATTCCACTTCCTTTGAATGTGGTATTGTCTTTTAAGCCTTGTAAAGCTCAATTAAAGCCAATTTTCTTGTTGTAATCCATAAGTGTCAAGTCTTATTGATTTTTTCCTTGTATTAGGAACAATTTAGTGTGTAGGAGAGGGAAAAAGGGAGACATGCTCATCACCCCCTCGCACCAATTTATCTCGTGTTGTTCGGTAATTTCTACAAGGATAAGTCCACTTCTTCATCACCAAACTTGGAAGGTAGTGTCAGATTTACTTATGTAAAAATGGGCTTTATATGTTGATCTGATTGTTGTGAATGATTTAATTTCAACTCGACTCTTTAAATTTATTATTTTTTGCAAAATTCTTGTTTCTTAATGATAATCATCCTTTAGAAGCAGCGATTTTCTTGACAACATCTGACTTTTTTGATGTGGCCGTTTAGGGGTTTTTCCTTGCCTTTAGAACTGTCCTTCCGTTAAGTGTAATCGGTGAAACACCTGGTGGGGGCAGTTTCCCCCACTAGACCCCAGGTGGCTCCGCCCCCGATTGCCCTATTTATGCTGGCTAGTCAACTGCATATGTTAAAAAATTGTCCAGACGAAACATCTCTGGTATATATGCCACTCGTAAATCTGCAAGTGGTCTCAATTCTCTAACTCTTCACTCGTAATCCGAAAATATTTGTAGTTGATGACTTAGAATATCGATGAATCTTGAAAAAGAGGGCTGAGGGGTTGAAAGAAATGTATAACTAGTTTTCTTTGGATGCTGTGGAAATCCTTGATTGGTATTCTTCAACCTTTATTGCTAAAAACAAGAAAAACTTGGGCTTTCTACTAACTGGGTAAGTTCTATGGTCAATTCGCATTGTTTCATAAAATACATTCACACGGCAAGTGTACGTATTGTGTGTGTATTGTACATGCAAGATGTGATATCATGCATATAAGGACATTGATTTATGATTTTTTTATTTTTTTTATTTTTTTGTTGAGTCGCTCAATTCACGCTGTTTCATTGTTTTCACATAAAAGACGTTCACATGGCGATTTTACACATTGTGAGTGTATTGTACACGCAAGTTGTGATATCAAGCATATGAGGACATTTATTTATGAGGGCTTTTTGTTATTGAGTCACTCGAGTACTCATCACTCATAATCAGCCTAGATTTTAGTCTGCATAAGTTTTAATGATCAATAGATTTGGTTTGATGTTAATTTTCATGGCCACATTAAGCTTTAGGGGAAATGAATTGAACGAGTTTTTAATTTTGTTGTTGCTTTGGACATTCTTTATTTAGATGCTGCTCTTGGTTTTATTGCAATTTTCATTTCATATATGCCAAGAATTATGTGTTTTGAATCTAAACTTATTAGATTTGTCCAATGTTTGAAAAAGCTCTGTCAAATACCAAGACATTTTACCTCTATGAGGCAAGATGTAAACCTCGATGCACATCAAAAGAAACCAATAAATAAATAAAATACAAAAAATATGTTCATAACACAACTTAAATCATCTTTGAAATTCATGATAAAACAAATTGAAAGTTTAACTTACAAACAAACATAAAATAGTATCATTCTCCATTTAATGATGCTTTCTCTCTCCAGTCCGTGTAAAATGTTGTAGGCTTTATAAATAATAACTCAAAAAGTTTAGGCCAATAATAAAAAAAACCGAAAGAAGGCACAACAAACAAGCATGCACCTTAGCTACCCTAAGCTTAGCCTTGGCACTTAAGGAATAAGCTTCGAGGGTTTCGATGAAAACCACACCTCAGGTTCAGATGCAAGTCTTAAACAAGTTTTGAAATAATGGATTTATCCAAATTATGTCATGATACAATGAAAAACTATATCTCTAGATCTTATTAGAATTCAAAGCCCAACTGAATTTAAGGTCTTAAACAAGGCGATTTAATATTTTATGTCCTATAATTTTAAGTATTTGGAGTCCAACTTCAGAAAGGAATGATAGGTCAGGCACTATTATCAAATTCTACTCCCATCATTCCTACTAGCTTTGCCATCCGGCATGATGTATGTTGTCTAGTAAACTATATATTTAAAGAAGTCGTCCAACCACATCTCTGGAATTTATGTTTTTGCTAAACCAACACATGATCTCAATTCTTGATCCTTCGCCCATTATCCAAAAAAATATTTTTAGTTGGTGACTTGGAATATTGATGATTGATGAATTTAGGAAATCTGAGTTGGGGGTTGAGGATTGAAGTGAATGCTTAGAAATATTGTAAGAATATGGTAGAAATTCTTCATTGGTCTTATTCAACCTTTACTGCCATACGTGAGAACAAACAACTAATGCTTTTTTACTTATTATTCAACTGGGTTCTATGGTCAATTTTTGTGGTTTGGAACATTGATATATAAAAGACCCTCACACCCGTGATTGTAAATGTTGTCCGTGTATAATCAAACCCAATATAAAACATGCGATGCAATGCATTTGTGAACATTGATTTATGATGCTATGTATGGTTTTTTAATATACTCATGTTGTAGGACAATCTTATTATTTAGTTGTTTATAATAGGATTTCTTGTTGTAATAGGCTTTATCACTTTTTCTCTTTCTTATTTAGATCAGAATTTCTTTTTCTTTCTTGATTAGAATATGATTTCTTCTTTATTTTAGATTAAGATTTTGTTACCTTTTAGGATTTTAGTTTTGTTTCCTTATAATGGTAAAATTAGGAATTATTTGCCTATATAAACAAAGGCTTTGTGCACTTCTCATTTATCAATTCGTTATAATCAAATTATTCTCTACATATTTTCGAGTTTTTCAACTTATTCTTGTTTTAAAAATTTCAATTCCGCTTCTGCACCGACTCGAGTATTGAGAACTTGTAATCAGCTAATTTTTTTCTAGTCTCCTTAACTTTTGATGATGGATTGATCTGTAGTAATGTTAATTTTAATGGCCACATCAAGGTTCAGGGAAAACAAATTGAAAAAGTTTTAATTTTGCTTATGCTCTGGGCATGAACATTCTTTAGTTAACATGCTGCTTTTAGTTTTATTGCAATTTTGATTAGATAGATGCATGCTAAACTATATGATTTGAACCTTTGTTTGTTAGATTTGTCCAAATTGTCACGGTATAGTGGAAAATGCCTATGTAGGACCAGATTTCTATTTTGAGACGTTGTCTGAATTGGGTTATAAGTATTTGTTTATGTCGCTCAGGTCTTGGAGTTCCTGGAAATTTGGGTTTTTGAACGTAAAGAAGTTCAATCCGTTGAAATATCAAAAGGCTGTTCAGTAGTGTTGATAATTTTTTTAATGGTAAAATTCTGAAGTGGTTAAGAGAAGGACAAGCCACAGATGGAGTGCAATAGAGACGAGGCCGTGAGAGCAAAAGAGATTGCTGAGAAGAAGTTTCTCGATAAGGACATTAAGGCAGCAAAAAAATTTGCTCTCAAGGCTCAAAATCTGTATCCTGGGCTAGAGGGCATTTCCCAGTTGGTTAGGACATTTGAGGTTTATATTTCTGCCAAGGAGAAAATAAATGGTGAATATAACTGGTATACTGTACTTGGTGTGGCTCCTTTAGCTGATGATGAGACAGTAAGAAAACAATACAGGAAACTGGCTCTTCTGCTTCATCCTGACAAGAACAAATCTGTTGGGGCAGAAGGGGCATTTAAACTTGTCTCACAAGCCTGGAGTTTGCTGTCTGATAAGTCCAAGAGATTAGAATATGACAATAAGTATGGTACCACATTCCAGGAGAGGAGTCGGACTAAGAATGCAGGCCCTCCACCAACAAAGCAAAATGGGTTTTACAACTTTGCAAAGAATGCAACTTCAAAAATGAAGGTTCCAAAGGGTAATTCTAGTAAGAGGGATGCCTTGTCTTGTCCAGCTCCATCTTGTAAGAAGGAACAGCGTACATTTTGGACTGTCTGTCATCGATGCAAGATGCAGTATGAATATCTTAGGATGTATCTTAACAAACATCTGCTCTGCCCAAATTGCCTTGAGGCCTACTTTGCAACAGAAATTGAGCCACCATCTGCAGGGTTTAATATCAGTAATCCATCCAATCACAATAACTTGCAACAGGCTCCTTTCTTTGAGTCAAATGGTTCTACATCTACTGCGCAAGCTGCAAATATGGTGCAACAGGCCTTTGAGAAAGTGAGAAGAGAACGTCAGAAAAAGCAGGCTGCTACTAGAAGGGAGGAGGTCAATCGAAGGAAAAATCATTCCTCTAAAAGAACGGTTGATGGCGGATCCTTTGGGCGGTGTAATGCTGTGAAGAGAAGAAAAGGAGTTGAAGATTGTGGTATGAACAAGGATACAGTGAACAAAGTGAGTTGCGACGTTGATGTTAAACAGTTGCTGGTAAAGAAGGTTCAAGGTGAAATACATCAGAAGTTAAGTGAACGGACCTCAACTAGTGCTACCAAAACGACATCAGCTCACGGAGCTTATGTAAATAACATACAAAATGAAACAGCATATGAAAAAGACAACAGTGTTACAAATAGTGCCAGATTGGATCAGAATGAGCCAGTCAAGGCTAACAGTCAAATTCCTCTTAATAAACTCGATTTTGGTGCTGATATGGAATCTATTAAGCAAATATCAATTGATGTCCCAGATTCAGATTTTTATGATTTTGATAGAGACAGAATGGTGTGGTGTTTCAGAGATCGCCAGGTGTGGGCTGTTTACGATAGTGATGATGGGATGCCGCGGTATTATGCCATGATTCGTAAAGTGACTTCTTTAAACCCTTTCGAGGTGCAAATCAGTTGGCTTAATTCGAAAGCCAATAAGTGGTTTGATTCTGGTTTTTCAAAAGCTTGTGGGGTTTTTGGAATAGGCAAACATGGAATTAGAACCTCAACCGACTCATTCTCGCACAAGATTAAATGGACAAAAGGCACTGATGGGACCATCCAGATACTTCCTCAGAAGGGGGAAGTCTGGGCTCTGTACAGGAATTGGTCAGCCGAATGGGATGAACTTACAGAAGATGTAGTAATGCATAAATATGACATGGTGGAAGTACTTGAAGACTATGATGAAGAACTGGGAGTAGTTGTCATTCCCCTAGTTAAAGTTGCTGGGTATAAAGCAATTTTCCATCAGCTTCTGAGCCAAAGGGAAATAAAAAGAATCCCCAGGGAAGAAATGCCTCGGTTTTCTCATCTGGTACCTTCCCGTTTTCTCACTGGTGAAGAAGGATTAAATGCTCTCAAGGGTTGTCGGGAATTGGACCCTGCAGCTACTCCTTTGGAACTTCTCCAGATTATATCAGTTACTGAAGAAACCGAGTCCATGAAGAATGAAGAGGAAATTACTGAAATAGTGGACCTAACTGATACTGATGGAAATGCCATCAACAAGGGGAAAGAAATTTCTTGAAAAATAGGATGGGATGTAATTCGAAATGAAGGGAAATTAAGTGTGGGAGCATTTGTTGGAACCTATTGAGAATTGGAGGATAGAAAATTCATGGGAGATGGGAAAGTATCTAAAGAATTGATAAGGAGTAGGATACCTAAAGAATCTAAGCGCATGTTTGGTACGGAGTACTTTGACATAAATGAACAAGTTTTTAACTTCCTTTTTTTCCTTAATACTTGTCCAGGACATCCCTATTCTGTATGCCGAACATGCCATGAGAGTTTAAGATATTCTTTGAGGTGGAGCGTGAAGTCATTGGTTTTCTGGAAAATGCGGTGTTGGAATGCAGTTCATTCAATAAGTTTTGAAGAACCATTTACTTGTCAGCAGTGGTAGGAATATTTTGGTTCGAGATGTACATTTTTTGTGCTAAGTTCATGTTGGAGCTGATAGATAGGGATTGAAGGACCATTTGTTTTTTCTAATATCCTATAGATAACTGCTATATTTTTCTCTTCAAATGTCATCATATTTCTTGCTCTTTTACTTTCTAAAGTAATGTTTTTATCAGCGTGTACAATTTCTTGAGACGTGTATTAACACAGTATGTATCTACAGCAGCAGGGATTGATTTAAGTTATTTCTTGGTTCATGCTAGATTATAGTTGTAGATGGTGTTAAATATTAATGGCCGGGTATTTCCTACTTTTCGATTTTCAATTTTTCCTATTCTATATGTGAAATTATGCAAGTGTCCTTTTTATAGAGATTCAGTTTAGGTAATAGTCTCTTCAATCATGTTCAAACTAGTGGCTCAACTTGCATGATTAGAATTACCTATCAAAGTCTACTTAAAATGCACATTACATTTGCCAACAAGTATTAGAGCATAAATTTGGATGATTTTGTGTATATTATCAGATGACCAATAATCGACTATGTCCATATGATATGCAATATATTTTGACATAATTAACTATAAATAAAATTAAGTGAAAAGAGAGAAGAGAATTGAGAAACAAAAGAAATTTTTACAAATTTTATTGAAAACCAAGTTTCTATGTTTAGAACATTTTTAAGAGACTCTTTATTTTTAAAAATTATATTCTACAATTTAGAGAGTATTTATAAATTTAGTGAATAAAAAGTTACTCTTTATATTTACCACTTAATTTTACTACTTCCGAAAATATTAATTGTTTTTTCCTTTCTTTTATTTTCATTAGCTTTCTCTAAATTATTATATCATTCTTTTCAATGAAAATTGAAATATTTTGAATGCATTTAATTATAAAGAGTGAGTTTGATTATTCAAATTTAGAGTGGTACACATTAAAATTTTCATTCTTATTCTTCTACTCATTTTCAACTCCATATTCTTTCAATAAAATAATATTTTTCATCACATCAATAATTTTTCCTTCTTTTTCAACCACACAGTCTCCATTAATTTATTATTTAAGAATACATACTGATAAAAATAAAGAACTTGTTGGAGTATTTAAAAATTTTTGTTCTTTAAATTTATAGTTGCTCATATACCTTTTAAAAATAAAGTTTATCTTATATCTCTTGGAGATGCTCATAAAATTAGAATAGTAGAAATACCATAATATTCATAAATAATAGGAAAAAACTGTTTGTACAACCATTTTAGGGTGGGCCCTAGTGATTAACAGCCCCATCTAATTAGGGAGCCCACCCTAATTAGAGGGGGGCTGCAAATTTACAGCCCCCTAATAGCTGTAACTGAAGCTCCTCTCTAAATAATAATACATGGACAAGCAGTCAAACATTCATCTAATATTGATTTTCAACCTCTTAATTTAGTCCTTAACCTTTAAAAGTAAGCTAATTGCTTTTATAATCTAACATTAAAATTGCATAATCAGTCTCCAAGAAGGAGCCATCGAAGATTCTTTTTTTTTTTTTTATTCCAAAACAAAAATTTTAGATTACAGCACTAGAATAACCATTTTTCGCTCGTCGAGAAAAGTAGCATAGATGCAAAAGCACGCAGAATGATAACACCATAAATTTTGTTTTTCGACTCATAGTCATCCCTAAAAATTTGAAGTGAAGCATGTTTTCATTAGAATTAGAATGGCACGAACATTTAACGAAGATTAAAATGGTTTTCATAATCAATGTGGAATTGATTATGTAATTATAATAAAATATTGAAGACCAACTTATTTGTGAAATTGGGGGACTAAAAGTGCAATTTTTCCCTTTTAATTCCATTCTCCAACAAAAACCATGTTTGAATGGCAAAAGATGGAAAGGAAATTATTTTCTTGGGCATGCCAAATTCCTCCAAATGGGTGATGGTGAGAATTGGTTTTCCATGTAGCCGTCATTTTTGACC
>CAIGRF010120722.1:27847-41066 GCA_903798235.1 Fraxinus ornus | reverse complement strand
TTTTTTTTTTTTTTTATTCATGATTAAATTGATATGTCCTAAAGGACCCATTCTTAGATTTATTCAAATTAACTAGTCATCCGGCCAAGACAATTGTTTCCCAAAAGTATATAATTTAATAATTCCACGTGAGTACAAAATAAAAACATAATCCTCTCAAGTAAAAATAAGATACTTTGTGTAGGAAAAATATATTGTATGTGTTACTTCAACTAGTGGTAGGTCAATAATTTTTAGTTGAAGAATAAAATAATTCTGAAAGAAATTTATAGGCTACGAACAAAGTTTTACTTAAAATTCTTGAAGTGTAAACCTTTAATTCTTAGCAAGGAAAGCTTGGGATAAACGAAAAAGTTAGATTAAAAAATACCGTATATCACTCAACTTAAAGAAAAATTTCATTTTTTTTTTTGTTACATACCTTCATTGTGTTTTAATTTAATTATTAGGGTTATATATATTATCACATTTGAATATTATAACCTGCTCGACAAAATTTCTAATCAACAAAGTCAAGTTTTAGTAATAGTAGATTTCTATCACATGAAGAAAATGGAGGAAGCAAGAAAGAAGTAATAAGCAATAATTTTTCTGCCTTTTTGCTTTAAAAAAAATAAAAGNAAAAAAAAAAAAAAAAAAAAAAAAAAAAAAAAAAGAAGAAGAAATTTACAAAATATATGTTATGTAGAGCATATGCGCGACTTGAGCGATCGCATGGGGTTTCAGCGTTGTGAGGGCACCAAACCAAAAAAAAAAAAACATTTATTGTAAATGTATATACATGATTAATTATAAATTTAAAGTATTTTATTAATTTTAAAATTTTATTATTGTTAAGTTAAAGGGCACAATATTTATAAAAAAAACTATATTACATTAATATTTTTTAATTTATCGTATTGTTAAAGAATTTTTTTTTTTCTAATTTTAAACTATTTTGCATTAGAAAAAAATAGAAATTTAAACTTTCTATTTTACCAGCCAAATCCCAAATGTCCAATTAACAACAAGATAATAAGCAACCTAAAATCCAAAAGAATTAAGTGGAGTGAAAAGCTAACTCGGAGTCTAATTGCACTTTGAATATTTAGTTTTATAAATTTACATTTTACATATTAGATAATAGTTTTAAAAAAAAAGAAAAAAAAAGTATTCTTTGCCGAAAAATTTAAAAATATACTAATATAAATAACTTAACAGACCAAAATACTCTTAATTGAAATAACAAATTACACCCTATATTTTATCTTATGTAACGTTTTGCATACTATTTTTTTTTTTATTATTCTTTCTCCATTAAATGTTTTTTTCTTTAAAGGATTGGTGTTTTTTTGTGAGACTTGTAATATTTATTACTAACATCATATCAGTAAAATTTAATTTTAGTAAGTTAATAAAGTATTGAAAAATGTAGAAAATACTTCAATTGACTTTTTTTAAAATTTTTAAAATAAATAAAAAATACTCTTATTTAATGTCTTCTAGCCATTAATTTTTGTTCAATGAATAAAAATTTAAAATAATTTTTATACTAATTATTATTTTGTAGCTAGAAATTAAATTTTTTTTATTCATTCTAAGTCTGGGTAGCTTTGTAACTTAAAAAATGTTATTAAAAACACATGCTTAATTTTATTGGAATCGCTCGTGGATGATTTTTTCTTTTTCTTGTGAGAAGGCTTTATAGAAGATAAAATTATAATTTTGTGTAAAATAAAAAATTTATGTAAATGATGTAGTCTCATTTGAGTGTTAATTTATTAAGAGATAGATGAATGAGAAAAAAGAATATAATTTTTTAGATGAAATTGGAATACTAACTGAACTTTTGGAGAATAAAAAAGAGTTAAAGAATTAGTATGTAACTTATTATACAATGTACACAGAGGGTGTAATTTGTTACGAAGCGGGCTAAATATAAGTGCGGGTGAAATGATTGTTGTATATCAAGCAAACAAAAAGTAAAGTTTAATTCGTAAGAACGTGACTAAATCATATAATAAGGTGATTGGAAATGTAGTATGAAAACTACTAATGAAAATAAAGGGTAGTCAAGAAATAAAGAAGAAGAAGAAGAATTCGAGACAAGCGATTTTCACTCCTTTTTAAGATAAAATTGTCGTAACTTGTTTCCCAAAATATAACGGATTCAACTTGTCCAAACTACAAGTTATGTCGAACTTTCGACGGAGTTTCTCTCTACAAAGAAGAAAAAGGTTTTTGAATGAATTTGGAAGTGATTTGCATGAGTTTTTATGCAATGCTCAATGCAAATGTGATATGAGATGCCTAATAGATGTCCAAGGGGTCCTATATATAATATAGAGAATGAGGGAATGTGAATGAAGTGCCGCGCCCTAAACTTGAGCAACTCTTGTCAAAGGTCGCACTATTCACTATCGCTAGCCTATCGCCATCGTCTCACTCGAGCGATAAAAACAGTGACTTTGTCGATAGCCTGTTGCTGGCATGTCGCTCGAGTGACAACCCAGCGATAAGCTAGCAACAGTCTTAGTCAATTTTCTAGACAACTTCCTCTATTTTCTTCCCAATTTTAGACCGCAATTTCTCATTCATCCGAAATTAATTTTGAGATTTCAAATATACCACGACGATCTACTCGACGAGTAGAACAAGTTGGTATATTTATATTTATAATTTAACTATCGAACCAAGTCCGACTATTTGGACGAAGTTGACACGAAAGTCATTTTTTCAAGTTTTTGGTTTTGACGCTTAACCAGAATTTTCAATCTTCTAAACCAATTTCCAACAATTCCCCCACATGAATGGAAATTCAAATATGCATATGCAATGCGAAATTATGATGCATTGTAGAGATATCGGAAAAACACTGCATCAGGTAAGGTAGCTTTCGGCTTTGAACCTCACTTAGGGTATGTTTGATAGCCTCCATTTTCTAGGGAAGTTGGAAAACAATTTCCATNCAACCGGTAGATGGGTTGGTGTCGGTTTGGAGGAGATGGGTTTGCATTGTGGTGTCAATTGTGGTTTAATCTGAGCTCGATTTGGTCTATTGGAGGCCCCAAATCTCAACAATTTTCCCACCTTTTTGGTGGGAAAATGATTTTCCAGGCGGCTAGTTCCATTTTTTTTTTACAGTGGAAACAAATGCCATAACCAATTTTTTAAAAAAAAAAAAAAAAATTCACTTTAATGGACAATTTTTATATAAAACAAAGACAAACGAACACTAAACTTTGATGAAAAAATGATTTTTTAGGAAAAAAAATTTCATTTTTTTTTTTACTTTTTGGCAATGGAAACAAATTTTATAACCAATTGTGAAAAAAATTATCACTTTAATTAATAATTTTCATGTAAAACAAAGTCAAACAAATACAAAATTTAAAAATTCTCCGGATGAAAAATTATACCAATCAAATACACTTAATTACAATTCTCTGCAAAATATTTTCTAGAAAAATCTTTTCCCTGTAAAACATTTTCTTTCCACCCATTTTCCACCCTTGCAATCAAACAGACCCTTAGTGAAATACTATCGGACTTATTTGGTTAATTGGTGAACGTGATGTCATGAATCATTCAGCTGTTAGTGTAAACCAAGACAACAATACTCACACAGATGTCTTACCTAATCCGTTCATAGTTCTCATGACTTGGTTTATTTTGGCCCTAAAACCACCCTTGGGTTTCATAAGTGTTTAGAGAATTATAGCCTCCAACAATTCTTATTGAAGTGGCCTCACTTCACACTTATATAGGTGACCTCCTATTAAGAGTATTTCGTCATACTCCACTTGACTTAATCAAGTTATAAGAATAATTAAAAGAGTATCTTAACCTTTAATCATTCTGTAGAAAGTACTTTAATATCATTGGAATGAGTTAGGAAATAATTTCCTGAGTGCTTCATTGAATCTTCATAATTTAGTTGTCCCTTTGAACCAAGATCTTGGGATCTCCAGTCAACGAGGTAGGATTACCATTATAAAGATTCTTACGTAGTAGGCTTTAATCTCATTCCTTTCTATAGGCAACGTATTTGATCTCTATACAAACCTTTCGTAAGTGGATTCGCAACGTTCTCCTTTGATTTCACATAATCTATGGAGATGATGTCATTTGAGATTAGTTGCTTAATGATATTGTGTCTACGTCGTAAATGTCTAGACTTACCATTATACATACTGCTTCTAGCCGTTCCAATAGCCGATTGACTAACACATTGTATAATAATAGTAGGTACCGACTTAGGCTAACATGGAATATCTTCTAGAAAGTTACGAAGTCATTCTACTTCTTCTCCAACTTTGTCCGAAGTAATAAAATTTGATTTCATTGTTCATCGAGCTATACACGTTTGCTTTGTAGATTTCCATGATACAGCACCTCCACCAATGGTAAATATATAACCACTAGTAGACTTGAAATCCTTCATGTCGGATATCCAATTCTCATCACAATATCCTTCCAATACTGCAGGATATTTTGTGAAATGTAATCCATAGGTTAAGGTATACTTCAAGTACCTAAGAACCCTTGTTAAAGTCTTCCAATGATCAAGGCTTGGATTATTTGTGAATCTACTAAGTTTATTTACGGCATATGCTATACCTGGTTGTGTGCAGTTCATAATATACATTATACTGCCTATAATCTATAAATACTTTAGTTGTGACACACATTTACCCGTATCTATATGATGGGCAACATTTTCCATGGAACTTGGAAAATGTTTTCTATTTTTCAAATTTTGCACCGTTTGACAACAAAAATCTTCCCTGAAAAATTTTTCCCACCTACTCCACGCGCCTACTTTCCAGCTTTTGGAGGAAAAAGATTTCTTGTTGTTTTGGTTGGTTTTGATTTTCCAGGTTTTTTTTTTCAAAAATTGGAAAAAGTTCTAGCCACAATGGTAAAAAAATGTATTACTTTTATTGACAATTTCCATGCAAAATAAAGCCAAACGAATGAAATTCAGTATGGTATTTTTTAATCTTTTTTGGCAATTGGAACAAATGCTAGACCCAATGGTAAAATTAATTATCACTTTAATGGACAATTTTCATGAAAAATAAAGCCAAATGGACACCAAACTTTCAACATTTTTCAGGTGAAAAATTGCACCAATCAACACGATTAATTACAATTCCTAGTAAAACAGATTTTAGGCAATTCAATTCCCAATAAAACATTTTCTTTCCACCCAAATTCCACATTTGCAATCAAATGGACCTTAAGTATAAACTTGGGTCAATAGAGGTTTTTGCAAGACTTTCCTCGAGTATACTACTTCTTCAGTACACTCTCAATATAATGAGGTTGGGAAAGTACGATTCTTTCGGTGTTCTAGAGATCTTAATCCCTAATATCACATTAGCAACACCCATATCTTCATATCAAAATGCTTCGTTAGCATTCTCTTGGTGTTTAGCAACATTTCATGACTATTGCCCATTATCAACATGTTGCCTACATAAAGACATACAATCACATAGGCATTTGGTATATCTTTTACATATACACACTTATC
Source organism: Fraxinus ornus (assembly GCA_903798235.1). Classification (NCBI taxonomy): domain Eukaryota; kingdom Viridiplantae; phylum Streptophyta; class Magnoliopsida; order Lamiales; family Oleaceae; genus Fraxinus; species Fraxinus ornus. The sequence goes on along the minus strand of CAIGRF010120722.1, from coordinate 35,548 downwards.
ACACTCTTTGATTTTGAATCCGTTTAACAATATTGTTTTGTCAAACTTCCGGTGTCATTGTTTAGGAGCTTGTTTCAATCCATACAAGGACTTAATAAGTTTATAAACCTTGTGTTTGTGATCAAGAGAGACAAACCCTTCGCGTTGTTCTATGTATATCTCCTCTTCCAACTCATCATTCAGGAATGTCGTTTTTACATCCATTTGATGAATCTCAAGGTTGTATATTGTTGCAATCACAATTAATAACCTTATCGAAGTGATTCTAGTAACAGGTGGGTAGGTATCAAAGAAGTTAAATCCTTCTTTTTGCCTAAATCATTTGACAACCAATCTAATCTTATATTTATCAATGGATCTATCTCGTTTAAATTTCTTCTTAAAAATCCATTTACACCCTAAATGCTTATTTCCGGTAGGTAAATCAACGAATCCCCAAGTATGGTTTTACATTATCGAATCTATCTCACTATTGATTGCTTCTTTTCAATGCGGTACTTCCGATGTAGACATTGCTTCATCGAAAGTCTTTGGATCTTTTTTTACCATATATGTTAGAAAATTTGGGCCAAACGAAGTTGATATTCTTCATATAGTGTGCTGTCCAATTCGTTTAGGATATAAATTTTGCACAGTAAGTCCGAGTGCTTCCATGAATCCAAAGCAATAATCGATTTACAATTATTGTCTCCTTCTTATATCGCCGGTGTAGTTTCCTTCTGAAACTTTGCCAAGTTTAGAGTAGTAAGACAGAACATCTTTTGCAGCCATCTCTTAAAGTCCAAACCTCCAAACTTTTCAGGTTTTTCCCCATGCGGGATTGCAGTATTTTGAAGTGGTATAGCCAATGGCGGAACCACATTGTTTGAACCATTTTGACTTGAAGTAGCCTCAATGGTGGCCATTTCTGTTCCACAAACAGAAGTTCAACGTAAATAAATCAAAAGAAAGGAATATCACACGAATGTGTATTCCAAAAAGATGAAGAGAAAAATAACAACAACCATGACACACAAAAATGTGTCTTAAGATTGTTGGCGAAACTGACTAAAAGTGCGGATGAAAGGGTTGTTGTATATCGAATAAACAAAAAGTAAAGTTTAATCCGCAAGAGCGTGACTAAATCATATAATAAGGTGATTGAAAATGTAGTATGAAAACTACAAATGAAAATAAAGGGCAGCCAAGAAATAAAGAAAAAGAAGAACAATTCGAGAAAAGTGATTTTCACTCTTTCCTTAAGAAAAAATTGCCCTGCAACAATGCTCACAGTTCATGGCATTTGTCTCCCAAAATACAACTGATTCAACTTGTGGTAGAAGTACTTCAAACAACAAGTTACGTTGAACTTTCGACGGACTTTCTCTCTCTACATAGAAGAAAACGATTTTTGAATGAATTTGGAAGTGATTTGCAAGAGTTTTTATGCAATGCTCAATGCAAATATGATATGGTATTCCTAATGGACGTTCAAGGGGTTCTATATATAAAGGATGAGGGGTAGTGAATGAAGTGCCGCGCTCCAAACTTTAGCAATTTTTGCCAAAGGTCGCATCATTCACTATCGCTAGCCTATCACCATCGTCTCGTTCAAACAGTAAAAATAGTGACTTTGTCGCTAGCCGTTGCTAGCCCGTCGCGCTCGAGCGACAGTCCAGTAGATAAGCTAGCAACAACCTTAATCAATTTTTCAAGCAGCTTCCTCTATTTTCTTTCCATCTTTGAACTGCAATTTCTCATTCATTCGGAATTGATTTTGAAATCTCAAATATACCCCGACGATCTATTCGACGAGTAGAACAAATTAGTCTATTTACTTTTGTAATTTGACCATCAGACTACGTCATAATATTTGGACGAAGTTAACACAAAAGTCATTTTTCCAAATTTTTTGTTTTGACACTTAACCAAAATTTTCAATCTTCTTAACCAATTTCCAACATTATTTCGATTGTAGGTTTGATCTACTTAACAATTTTAATGAAAAAATTGTCATTTTTTTTATCAACTATTTTTGTTACGATACAAAATATTTTGCTTTGAAAGTTGAATCCGAAGCCATGAAAGAATTAACCTTGTGTATCTTTGACAAAGTGCATTACCAAAAAATTTATATATTTTTTTTAATGTGAAGTTCTTTTGATTAAACAAGATAAATAATAAAGGTTGCACTGAAGATGTACAATTAAATATATAATGCAAATATAAACTAATAATTTCTTTTTATAATTGACGTGTTAAATTATTATATTAAATAATTGTAAAACGAATATATAATTGTACTTTTACATCAAAAAACACATTTTCACGTTATTTAAAAGAATAATAGCAGTTGCATCTCTAGATTTTTCAAAATTTTGCAGGTTTTTTAACCTTTGATTTGTAGCAACGATGATCTCAAATTTTCAAACATGTCTGAGGAATAACCTTCAGATAGTTTCCATTCAAAAATCAATTGTTGATCAAAAGTCAAATAGTTAACCTTAATTTATCAATTTTAAAACGGATAAAATGATAAATTTATATCGACCCCACACGATCCGATCCGATCCGACCCGACCCGACACACCCATCGTCACACCTGCCATTGCCATGTGCCGCTACTGCCATCGCCATCCCCATTCTCCGTCGTCATTTCTTCTTCACTTTGCTTTATTCACATTAATCTTTTTTAATTCCATCTCTAGTTTTACGATTTCCAAACCTCAACTTTCGTTTTGTAAAATCTGGGCCCCATCTGTCCGTAAAACATATTGGATTTTACAATTCTACAGTAAATCAATTCTCATTTTTCAACCACACATTCTTTAATAAAATAATATTTTACATCACATCAATACTTTTTTCTTCTTTTTCAACCTCACATTTCCCATCATATCACTATTTAAAATCAATTCTTCCTCCAAAAAATCTAAACCAAACAAGCTCTTAATATAAAAATTATCCTTTTTACCCCTTTTAATTTGATCAAAATTGGTCAAAAGACTCAAAATCCACTTTTCTTGGTTAGCTTATTATACTTCAGTCCAAATTTCTTTTCAATCTCCCTTTTGTTTTTTAATTGAACTAAAAACTGAACTTGATATATGCTAGAATAATGCTATTTAGCTTCATTGGGCTATAATCTCAGTGTGTTAGGTGATAATTTAAATGAATCGTGAAATTAAATGACTCATTATTATTTCATACTATGTTAGCATCACATAGACTGAAATTATAACTCCAGTGGAGCTAGATGAAAGAGATCACTGTAACTAAATTTATGTTTCTAGATGGAAGGTAGCTTCATTGATGTGCATAATCTTGATTCAATTGCTCCTCATCTTTGTCTATTTCGGGATTGAATTGTCTTCTTACGTAGTTGAGAATTAGAAACTTCTCAAATTTGGGTTTTGGATTTTTTGAAATCTTCATTTGTATTAATCTCAATAAATGTTTTTTTATGTGGTATATAAGTTTTGCTGCTTTGTGAAATGGGCATGTGGCATTTGTGAACTTGCAACCTGAAGTTTGGGTAGTCAAGCCCCATTTTTGTTGAGGCTTTGAAAGGAAGTTTGGACAGCCAGGTTCCATTCCATCTTCAGATCCACAGAAGAGAAATTTGGGATTTGGGAGATTGAAAAAATAGAGATGATTTATAAAGAGAAAATTAAGAAGAGATGGCAATGGAGAATCAGAGAGGTGGTGGCTAAGAATGATATTTTATTTATTTATAAATATTATGTTATTCTATTTAGCACTATCGATGTTTAACATCAATCTTAGTGACAACACTAATGATATTAAGAGCCTGTTTGGCAGAACTACTAATCCGATTATAATTGAAAATATAGCCGTTATTGGGTCTCACTCATCTAATAAAAGTCAATAATAACGACTAGTTTTTCAATTTTAATCCGATTTTAATATCTACCAAACACACTCTAATTACATGTTCAATTAAATAAATTACGTAATTTCATTTTTAATTGAACATACCATATAATTTCTTATAGATTGGTGCACCACGGGTGTTAAATAACATTATTTTTAATTATTTTGTGTGGAAAAATATAAAGTACCTTTTGTCCTTTTTAAAATTGGCGAAATGAAGTTTAGACGTTTGACTTTTGGTCAATTAATGAGTTTTTGGATATAATCCATCAAATAATCCTGTCGTCGCAAGAGTTTGAAAGATTTAGGACCACCTTTGCTATAAATCAAAAGTTCAGGTAAACCTCAAAAAAATGAAAAGGTTTGGGACAACAGTTGCAATTATCCATTATTTAAATGAAAAATAGTTGGGTCTTAATTAAAAGAATTTAATGTGGAGTCACCATCCATTGAAAATACTCATATTTATGATATTCATCATAGTCCAGAATCTCAATTTCTTCAAAGAGAGAAAATAACTTGTATAGTGAGAGAATACGACGAATAGAAAGCGGTTTTGGGGTTTGGTTAACGTTTGATGTTATTCAGGGGATGCTGAAAGAGAGTAGAATTTGAAGTAAAACTGGTGATAGAAAGGAGGTTTTGTTACTGAAGAGACGAAAACATAGGCGGTATTGTAACTGAAAAAGTAAGAGAAATCCGCAGAAAGGGCATCCTTTTTCACTCTTGAATGCTGTTACACAAAGGCTATCTTCTCATCTATACATGCACATTTATGTATCTACATAAATATAGACAGATAAACTGAGTTACAGAGAGAGAAAGAGAGAAAATGCATGAAAAGGAAAAAAAATATTAAGTGGGTTTTGTTTGGATTATTGATTGATTGATGATGACGTTAAATGGCGGTAGGTTGAAGTGCGTGATAGGATCGTTTCTTTCTTCTTCAAGATTTCCCCTTTTTTCTGTTCTTTTCTAGGATTTTATTACAGAACATAGTAAGTATTTAGTACCTCAGAAGGGCCAAAACCTTTTCCATCTTTGTCATTCTTTCTTTCTTCTTCAGCTTTGAATGGCTCATGCTGATGGCGTCCCAGCAGGAGGAGCCTCTCATGTTAATACTGGTGAGAGTCCATATTTTTTTTGCGGTATGTGAATTTCAGTTTAGTTTTCTGGATTTTTGGTTGTTTTGGAATTTTGAGAATCAGAGAATGCAAAATTTAGAAATTCTTAATAATTTATTGTGTTTTACTAATTGGGTGTGTCTTAAGTACTTTTCCTTAATTTTTCTGGGCAGATTTTAGACTGATATTACTATTATATGTTCCTTTGGTTGATTTGTGTTTGGTAGGTGTACAAAATGATGATCTGTATAGAGAACTATGGAAGTTATGTGCAGGACCTTTAATGGATGTTCCTCGCAATGGTGAAAGAGTTTATTACTTTCCACAGGGTCACTTGGAACAAGTAGGCGATTCTCGTCTGACTCCAGAGAGAACTTTTATCTGTTTTTTGATTTGTATTTTGATCATTGCATATTCGATTTGCAGTTAGAGGCGTCGACTAACCAGGAGTTGAATCAACAAATCCCCCGGCTCAATCTTCCTTCGAAGATCCTTTGCCGTGTTTATCATGTTCATTTGCTGGTAATTTTCTTTTCCTTCTTCTGATTTCTGGTTCAAATTGTTTACTGTTGTAACCATTTTTTCTCCCAATTGATAGGCTGAACGAGATACAGATGAAGTTTATGCCCAGATCACATTACATCCCGAACCAGATGTAAGCAGTTTACCTCGTTACCACCGCTTATATTTATATTAGTCCTGTTTAGAATGATGAATGATTCAGTTTTTGAGTGGATAAAGTGTGAAAATTAACTATAGTTAAATGATTTTACAATTATTGCTATTCTTGTTCTTCAGTCCTTTTTGATGTTGGGAAGAACATTATATTGTATAAACATTTGTTGATCTTATATTTTCATTCTTGTAGCGTACTGAGCCCTCCAGTCCCGATCTCTGCCCTCCTGAACCACAAAGGCCAATAGTTCACTCTTTCTGTAAGATTTTGACAGCTTCTGATACTAGCACTCATGGAGGTTTTTCTGTTCTTCGGAAGCATGCCACCGAATGCCTGCCTCCATTGGTAAGTAATTACTTTTCACTCTCATTTGCTATTTTAAATGTTGAGCACAGATATGATAATGATGATGGCTTGCTTGAAGTATCAAAAACATTGTCCACATAATTCACTCGGCATAAGAAGATATGGAGGTTGTCTCACCTTAGTCAAGGCAAATAGGCCATGATGTAGGAGATCTGTGGGCTTCCAAGTGCACGTTTATGCAGTGAACATCTGAACAATCTCAGACTGAAATCTAAGGGTTATTTTTTGGCTTGGTTTCTTCTATTCTAGCACGTGTACTACGTTTTCACGGTCAATAATTTTTATATACTATTAAAAGGCTATTTTATCAAGCGTTTGAAATGTTCTGATATATGAGATGCTATTCCTGATCATTAAGGATATGAGTCAAACAACCCCAACCCAGGATTTGGTTGCTAAAGATCTTCATGGATATGAGTGGCGATTTAAACATATATTTCGAGGTACTAATATGATATCTTTGTATGTATATATTATTGGCGAATTTACTGTTTTTTTATCATCTATCTAGGTTGAGAATATAAGCTTGAGTTTGCCACCAAGCCTATCCATTGCAAAGACAATCAATTTAAAACTACTAAGTCCATGTTTTGGATAAGACTCGACAATATAATAGACAATTGCATGCAATCAGGTCAACCTCGGAGACACTTACTCACAACTGGATGGAGTATGTTTGTCACCTCAAAGAGATTAGTTGCAGGCGATGCTTTTGTTTTCTTGAGGTGGTTTTCTGTTCTGTCCATTGACATCTTCGCCTTTTATTATGACTATCTATATACGGCGGCCTTATTTGTGTGATTTATCACTACTGTATTGCAGGGATGAAAATGGGGAATTGCGTGTTGGTGTTCGACGTCTTGCTCAACAACAGAGCTACATGCCGCCTTCTGTCATTTCCAGCCAAAGCATGCATCTTGGAGTGCTTGCCACCGCCTCACATGCTATTAAGACACAAACACTATTTGTGGTGTATTGCAAACCAAGGTGTGGCACCATTGCTCTTTCTTCTTAAATTTGACACAATCTTCTCTACCATATTAAACTCCAGCTTTGTTTATTGTACCATATGAGTGATCAGGACGAGCCAATTCATTATTCGGTTGAACAAATATTTAGAGACTATGTGTCATGAATTTTCAGTGGGCAAGCGTGTCAAGATGAAATTTGATGAAGAAGATCCTCCTGAGAGAAGGTTCCTCATTTGTTTTCTGTTCCGAGCTGTTTTTGGTCTTTGAAGCTTATAAAATCTCAATGTATACTTAATTCACGTGTATCTTTCCAGGTTCATAGGCACTATTGTTGGTGTTGGAGATATCTCGCCGCAGTGGACAGACTCTGAATGGCGCTCATTGAAGGTTAAACACTGTCTTTTTTAAGTTTTATCTCATACATTGGTATGTTCTTGCTTATCCTCTCATTGTAATATTTTTCTTTTCAAAATTACTTCTCCTTTTAGATTCAATGGGACGAATCTGCAACCGTGCAGCGGCCAGAGAGGATCTCACCATGGGAGATAGAGCCTTTTGTAGCTTCTACTTCTGTAGACATTGCACAACCAGCAAAAAAATTCAAAAGACTTCGTCCTCTCGATCTGCCACATAATGGTATATTTACATTATTGCCTTTACATCTTTTAAGTGAACCAACAATGATGTTTTT
>CAIGRF010120722.1:17175-27738 GCA_903798235.1 Fraxinus ornus | reverse complement strand
TTTTTTTTTTTTTTTTTTTTTTTTTTTTTTTTTTTGGGTTAAAGGAGGGCGGTACCTCCAAGTTTTATTAATATATCCTCACTTGTGACGGAGGAATACCGTGGTTACACGAGGAAATAATGAAAGCAGTAAATAGGGAAGTAGTACTTCATTTACAATGGAAATAAATGATAATGGACTAAAATAGGAATAAAAAATAAAAAATCATATTCTAATGCTGGCAGTCCATGTCTATCAATCTTTACGAGTGTCTTAACATGTCGTGGTAGGTCATCTGCTCCATATATCTGATATCGCTGATGATCCCAACCTTTTACAACAAGAGTGTCTGCAACCTGATTTCTCTCTCTGTAGATGTGGGAAATCGTGTCTCTATCGAATGATAATGTCTATAATCTGTTTAAGTATGCTCTGAATAGCCCGTGGTCATCCTCTTCTAGTGATGCAGTGAGTAGCCGCTACAAAATCTGACTCAATCCAAATGTCTGAAAGACCGAGTCCTCTAACTAGTAAAATCCCATCTAGAATAGCCCTGAGCTCCTCCTCTAGTTCACCCTTAGTTTTAAAGCTACATCTCCTAGTGAAACTAGGGTGACTTAATTAAAAAAATAAATGCATGCTCAATATACCCCCATAATAAATAAGAGTATAACTAGGCTTTATAAATTCTAACAAACTTGTGGTGGCAATTGTAAAATAGAAATTACAGTCACTTCTGTTGCTCTCTTCTCTTTTATGCAGGATCAACTACATCCGTTGAATTGAGCCACATGGGTAACACGATTGAAGTCCAAACCAATGAAAACCAAGCTTTCCAGCCTTCAAAGGATAAAGATCTGAATAGCAGCGCTCCAAACAACAGTGGCTTTTGTAGTTCTAGATCCCATCCTGGTGGAATGCAGCCACCTACTTCGCTTTTGAATGGTTCTCTAAACCATTTTCAAGAATCTATAGAAGTTAATAAAAATGTGGCAGTCCGACCTGTTCTTTTCGATTACAAGTCTCCTTTCTCATCAAGGGGAAGTGATGTCCTTGAACAAGTTGAAAGCAGTAAAAAGTTGGAGAATTCTTCAGTCTGCCGGTTATTTGGTGTTGATTTGAGGACCAATTCATATAATATCCCTCCAGTGGAGAAGGTAGTGTCCTGTCCAATCATCGATGTCCAGGCTCCAAGTAACAGATCAGAAGCTGGTTGGATGAAAAATCCGGATCACTTGAAAACATCGAAAGAAAAACAATGTGTTCAAGTGGAAGGGCTATGGAAGGATAGACAAAGCAAGCAAAGTTTTACTTCATCTTCAAGAACCCGTATTAAGGTGAGTTCTCCTTATTATATGAATTTCAAAATTATCATTTAGGACTTAGAAATCCATTTGTTTTGCTTTTAGGTGCAATTGCAAGGGATTGCTGTTGGACGTGCTGTTGACTTAACTGCACTGATGGATTATGATGGCCTTATTAACGAGCTGGAGAATATGTTTGAGATTAAGGGAGAACTTGGTCCTCAAAACAAATGGAAAGTAGTTTACACCGACGATGAGGGGGACATGATGCTCGTAGGCGATGATCCATGGCCGTGTGTAGCTTGAAACTCTTGATTTTCGACGGTTTAATTATATCAGATAATTTTTGACACTTGCTCTTTTATCTTTGATCCATTGCAGGGAATTTTGTAAGATGGTCAGGAAGATTTGCATCTATTCAAGCGAGGAAGTGAAGAAAATGAATCCGACATGCGAATTTCCATCTTCATCGCTAGAAGGTGAAGGCATTGTAGCAAGTTTAGATTCAGAACCAAAATCTGAAGCATAGAAATTGTTCTGTGGTTAAGAAGCCTTCCTAAATAGGTAGCAAAAGCGAATGAAGTGAACCTTATGAAGGTCACTCTTGAAAGTTTTCAAGTACCAAGTACTTTGGATATGAGGTTTTCGTTTGATTGACAACTCTTGAGTCTGTAAAAAATGTAGACATGCTTTTCTTATGATGGATGGCAAGTTAATGTTTGTACTTTTGTAAATTGTCTCCTGTTTAAGTTTGTATGGTATACAGGGGGAATCAGCAATATACCTTATCTGGCGGTTTGTACCTATATTTATAGAAAGGCGCTTCTTTTTATGGTAACGTGTGATCTATAAGAATTAAGAAAATAAAAAGTAAGAAATTTTTGTCCTTTACTCAGTCCAATCTTGTTCAAGATTGTGTGCAGTGTGCTAAGCCTAAATATATCCTAAGATTTTCATTTAATGTAGCTGTCGAAAGTGTATATTGTGATATTGTATCAGATGTAAAATTAAAAATAATTGACGATGGATTTGGGTAAGGCGGATTCAAGATTATGGTTCACTGGGGACGAAACACAATTACGTAAAAAAATATTTCAAATAAATTGGAAAAGAAACCAAAAAAATCTGAAAACTTGAATTTAAAAAGTCGCATTTGAAATCTAGTGGGGCGACGGCACCCACTCGTCCCTTCATAGTTCCGATTGGTCATTTGGGTAAACTTCTGTCTTTATTGAACCTCCATGAAATATTTTGGAGTGAGAAAATGAATTATGTCCGTTACTTTTGAGGTTCTCTCTTCAAAAGTATTTCCAAATTCTATTTCTTCCTGTTTGCATGTATTTTAAATTTTAAATTTATATAATTCAATATTCACACCACGATTTGACACCTTCAGAGAGAGGGTGGGGTGCACTTACCCTCATAATCCTTTAGCTCCTCTTTCTACAAAAGATACCAAGGGCGTTTGCCAATGGAGTCCAAAATTCAATAAGTTCTATCGGATTTCATTACCTTTTTCATCATATTCAAAAGTAAACAAACATGATTTATATATTTTCACGCACCAAATTTCCACTAGCAGTAATCTGTAATCATATAATTATTTGGTGGAGTGAATTGACGACGTCAAAAAGATAATGTATATGGAAAAAAATAAGCTAAAATTTTGTTTAAAACGATCCAATACCGTGTAAAATTTCCTTTTCATTATGGACATCACTGACATTCTCCACCCTTCAGTGCAAAGTTAAATCGATTACAAAACTTGCCTTCAGATTTGTATACTTCTTTTCAATTTAACTAAAACACTTGGCAATGTTTTAAACTCCGGCTAGGTTATTCTTCCAATCAAACCGATTGATGCTGCCCCGTTTAAAACTGATATTTGTTTAAGATTAGTTAAAGAAAGTTGGAAAATATTACAAATATTTCATTACAAGGGCTATGTTACAAATCTTGGTCCAACTTTCTTCGGCCCACAAATTGCATTTACAGGTAAAACTGCGGCTAAGTACAGTTCATGAGTAAATTGCTATTCTTTTTCTTTGGATTCTTAAAGCCATATTGAGCTTCAATTTCAGCAGTGATAGATCATATTACCCACTTCTGCACATACTTTCTATGATTTTGGGTTTGCATAACAAACTTGTTTCCATGTACGAATTGATAGAAATGGACAACAAAGCCATTAAAAGAAGCTATAACAATGTGGAAATAGATGCATAGATAGAAACATAAGCATAATACGTATGATTTAAGAGTAGCTAAAAAACAAATCTTACGTCTTTACATGCTCAATTTGCCACCTACGTGTACCCAATAAAAATGAAACTTCGTAATTTATTCTGAGTCTGATTACCACGGGATTAAAAGGGTAAAGAAGTTTTAGAAGGACCTCTGGAATTATCTCCTAGACCAGATCAGCCTTGTTTCTTACCAGTCATACCAGCAACCACCTGCAAGGGAAGAACCTACTTTAAACGATCGTAGAAGAAAAGGCCTTTTCTCATGGTACCGAAGAAAGTACGAAAGTTTCGGCATTCTAAAAAATTCTTGCCACAAGAAAATCATGACATATTGGACATAGCAGTAGAGTATTTCATAATTTAAACTACAGGGAAACTAAAGACATTCTCATACAGGGAAACTAACTATTCACACACGAATTTTCCTAACTGTCATCTGAATTGCCAGAGCTACTATTAGATATTAGTCTCAATTTCCAAGCAATGCTTACAACACCTATTTCAATGTGAAATGTAGAGTCTGCGAAAAATGAGGGAAAAGAGTCAATATAACCCAATTAGCTACCTAGTCATATTGGACTCATCAAGCATACCTTATTAACAAATTCATTTAGAGTAACAGTCTAACTTAATGATCATAAACCAAATGTCAACCAATCTATATCCATCATATCACTACAATATAAAAGAGCCAAAGAACTTGGCACCACGTATCGCGATTTCCCATCGTCGTCGAAAATGCTTTTATTTTTTTTTCCCTCACGCATCTCATCCTCCTCTTCACGCAACCCATCTCATCTTCCATTTTCACACGCAATTAACTTCCTCCATACCCCATCATTCATCAATCCACCAAAATCGATTCTTCGTCGCTGATGAACTCAAAATCCATCAACTTCCGTTCCTTCACATTTTACCGTAATATTTGGTGAATACTCTAGAATTTCAATTTCTCTGGAAACTTCGATTCGTTCCAATTTTAATTTCTTGTTAATTTTATTGTTGTGTTTTTCTTTTATGTAATAACTTAAAATGGTTCCTGGAATGCACAGCCAGATAGTGTTCAATGGGTGTAGGAGGCTTCTTATGTACCCCGAATGGAGCAACAAATGTATGTTGCGCCGTGTGTAATACCATCACTTCTGTGCCCCATCCAAATAAATTTGAATTTGAAATTTCAGCGAAACTATAATTTGTTTGGGTNGATTATTTTATAAATTTCACATATTACCATGAAAATGTATACCCATGTACACTTAATTGATGGCTATCATCGATTCTTAAAACTCATTGTTGTATATGATAAAATGATCGTTCTAGAAGAAAGACTGTATAAAAAAAAAATTGTCCACGTGCTACATGGAGACATGGTGCCTCCGTGTGGCATTCTTAAAACTCACCCTTATGTTTTGTAATAAATATGTCGAGCTTTGGTAACCATGTACACTTAATTGATGGCTATCATCGATTCTTAAAATGCACCGTTGTATATGATAAAATGCTTGCTCAAGAAGAAAGAATGGGAAAAAAAATTGTCTCCGTACATCATCGATTCTTAAAATGCACCGTTGTATATGATAAAATGCTGACTCAAGAAGAAAGACTGGGAAAAAAAATTGTCTCCATGTGCACACGGAGATGCACGGAGACACGACAGACACCGTGTTTGCCTTTTTTTACTAGGAAAAAAATACTTTCAAATTATTATTGAATTATTTCTTATTTTTTGACAGTTCATTCTATTAATATTAATACTAGAAAACATTCAATATTAGGTCGATCACCATCGGGGGTGTTGCCTTCGAACCCCACGAGGGGTGCTGCCCCCTCGACCTCCGGGACCTGACCGGTTAGGTAGATCACCGCCGGGGGCGTTGCCCCCGACCCCCACGAGGGGCGCTACCTCCGAGACCTGATCGGTCAGGTCGATCACCGCCAGGGGCAACGAGGGACGGTGCCTCCTCGACCTGATCGGTCGGTCGACCACCGTCGGGGCGTTGCCACCCACGAGGGGCGTGCCCATGTATACTTTAATGTCATTGTACTAATAATGGTTAATGTTATCCTTCTTATTAACATATTCACTGGTGAGCTCATATTTATCTGTTTTGATGTTTTACTCAATGTACAACGGTTCCTCAAAGATCTCATGGTTGAAATATTAGAACTGTGTCAAAATGTTATTTTCCTTTTTAAATTAGTAAACAATTTTGTCAGTTTATTTTAATGTTGCGTGTAAATGTTTGAAAGTTCTCAAATACAATTTTGCATATTCTCAAGGTTGAATCAAGATAATATATATTTTTTTAAACATAAACTCATATTGTAAATGGATTGCATCTGATAAACATCCTCAAATTGGTTTCTATTTCGAGTTTGTAAATATAATTTGTATGTCGGCTTTTTCAGGCTTATTCTTTATTTTGTTACACACTTATTTTTAACATTATCCAATTAACGAGCGACGCACGTTTACCCCACTAGTTCTCAATATAAGATCCATGGTTTGCCTAAGCACCCTTGAACTTCTCTCTAACTTGCTACAGAAGAGAACACGGCAAATTACCATGAGATTTACTCTACAAAAGAATTTGTGAGATCAAGATTTAGAACTTAAAATCTGATCAGTTTTCGCAGGTTATGAGCTTAAAAATTCGAGTCAACGCCGTGAATAAGCTACCAAACTACTTGCTTGAGGCCCAAAAAAGCAGGCCAAAGTTTCTTTCTTTAAAAATCAGAACATATCTCTAGAAATAAAGGTAGAACCTAGGAGTGAAAAAAATTGTAATTTTAAATTGCAGTCATGATGATGACAGTAAGCCAAATAAATGGAACTTCTGTAAACTCGAATACCTTACGTGATTGAAATGAGAGATATGAACGCTGGGCAAATACCAATGGACTTTTCTTTTAACTTTTATTTATAGGCTGCTTCTAAATATAATTCCTTCTATTTCTAGAGATTTGACACTAAAACGAGGAACTTCAATCTAATTACTTTTCAAGCAGATCATTTCCAGACAATCAAGTCCAATGATCACATTCAATACTTTAGTTTCTTTGATCTAATCTAATTATTCTTGAGGGTGTCACACAAAGTGAGACTGCGGCCCGCATTCATGATTTAAACAGTGAGATTAAAAGGAAAGAAACCCATGAGGTGTGAGAGCACGAGTGGAGAGAATGATAATACATAAAGAGAAAGTGCTAAATAGTAGAGGTGGTGGTATACGTTAACACTGTGCATGTTCTACTATATCCACTAGTATCAGTGGTTTGTTTATTTGGCACAAATATGCCTTTTCCTATGAAGCTCGGACTCGGGTACGGGTACGGGTAAATATATAGGTGTCGGATCTTTTATTTTCTAAAATGTAAGATACGAGAACATGATTAAAAAGCGTCCAAATTTCGGATACGGGTGCATGGGTACGCCTTTCAAACTTCAATTTTTTTACTAACCCAAAATGTTATTTTGAATAGATCAAAATCAATTGTTCACCAAGAAGGAAATGAATATTGAATTTTGAGGTTTAGTTTTCAATTATGAGAAGTTAATTACTAAATGTTATATAAAATAGAAAATGAAGGACTTGATTGCAATTTGAAATTAGTGGAGTACTGGGTAACACTATATCATTTTCATTTTATACAAACAAAATCCTAAACTACCGATACCAAGAGGGGGGAAGAAGAAGAAGAAGAAAGAAAGGAGGAGGGAAAACCTAGTGCCACCGCCTTTCTCCATCTTCTCGACGGCGACGCTAGATTTACAAAGAGCTGAAATGAGAAAGAAGAAAAGGGAAAGAAAAGAAAAAAGAAAGAATGAGCAAAATGGCAAAGTGTTGGTTGAAATTTGAAGAATCCGACACATATCTCATACCTATACCCATGTCGTGTCGTGTCCACACGGGTACTCCTTCCATTTCGAAGAGTCCAAGTATCAAAGACCTTTTCTATATGAGATGCATAGAGATAGTGAGCAAGGCGGACAATTGGTGGCAATCATGGGTCTATAATTATGATTACACCTTTCCTATATGAGATAATTAGAGATGGTAAGAGAGGCAGACTAGCAGCGGCAGTGATGTGTCTATATTTATGGTGGAATGCATTGGACATTGGAGGGACAAAATAAGGATATGCAAGAGAAAAGAGAATGGATTCTAAACAAAAGGAGATCTCATGATAGTCCAGTGAGATAATATTCACACTGATTCTCATAAAGAAGAGTAGATAGTTTCTAACACGCCAATAAAGTCTTGTCCGGCGGTACAAGAAAAACCACAACAACAAAAACAAAAAAATAAAGTTGAGGGGTAAATTTATCTTATATTTTATTTAACTCCAAGATGAATATTAGAAACTCCTATATACATCAGTATAGTAACCCATTTAACTAAGGTGACGTTGAACAACATTCTGACATGTAATGCATAATCACCAATTTTTTCAGCAAAAACATAACCCTGCACCCATAGTTGAAATACGACTATTTATTCCAAAGGTCCAGACAAGCATAAGACATGATGCCATAGAAACCCTCTTCCACTCTGTAGGATGGTGTACCATTTAGAAGGGAACAATATTAGACCACCCACGGACTAACTTGCACTGTTGGTGATTGTAATCATTCTAAGAAAAAGCTCACGAACTTCCATGCAACGTAAGATGGAGGGTTACAATAGGAAGATAACATTAAGTATTATTTCCAACCGGGGTGTAGCAAGGAGATGGAAAGCAGGGTTTTTGCATAATTTTTCATAATACAATAAATCACTTACATCACTCAAAGCAGGCTGTTGAACTTTCTTGCTTGTTTCAAAAGAATCTAGCATAGGCCTCACAACTGCTGGAAGAAAGAGTCCTGCAATTTTTACGATCCAAATGAGGTAAGATGGGACATACCTTTAATCTCCTCAAATAAAACATATGATTAAGTACATTCTGTTTACAGACAAGCAAGACATCATCTCCTCAGAAATCTCTACAGCACTACATATAAAAGGACAACACTCTTCATGTATTTAAATTGTGCATTTCCATTTAGAAGATTCAAGACCAGAATATATAAGCAATCATACAAATCACAAGATTAAGAGGTAAATGTTTACGCACTTAAAAAAGAGGAGACAAATTTATTTAAATACAGTCTTTAACATGTTTCCATGTGCAGGCTAAATACATTTTCATTGAAGACCTCCATGACACATGCACAAATTTTGTGTGGCAGTGATACTCGAAACTAGGACAGTGCGGCAGTGCCTGATCTACTACTACATTGAACTATGCAGTCCCAAAGCTTTAGACTTTTAAAGATAGGACACATTTATCAATTCAAATTTCGTCTTCAGTAGATGGAGCAATGACGGAATAAACCAACATATGTAGGATTTTCTGAACAAATCGGACAAAATAGATGTGGGGCTACTGAACAGAAGATAGAAAAATCTCAATTCAACATCAACTTAGTTCATCGCAATTAATGATTCAGAGATCCAAATTCAATTCGCTAAAATCCAATGTGAGAAGCATTAAAAAAAATCACAATCATAGGCGTGAAAAATTAAAATTTGAATCAATCCAACAAACGTAGGCCGTATAAGACAGAAAATCTGATGAAATCAAAAGAACGGAATCAATTCTTCATATCTACTAGAGCAAAATACAACACACGCGTACATTAGCAATACTAACCAACGCCAGCTATAAGGCAGGAAGCAGCCACGACGGGCTCTTGAACCACGAACATTTTCAGCTTCTCCACTACCGGCATCTTTTCTAATTTCCTCTTCTTCTACTCCCTCTCCCTCTCCACCCTCTCTCTCTCTCTCTCTCTCTCTATCTCTCTCTGAGTTCTAGCAAGCTCGTATTTTATTTTTGTGGGCCTTAAAAAATTTAGGCCGGATATGTGAGGTTCAGAGGGCGACAAACGGGCTGGGTTGATAAATGGACATATATCACCTTATCTTGGGCTTCATGATGGGATAGTACAGCCCACTTTTAAGCTGGACACAGAAATAACCTCCATGGCCTATAAAATTGTACAAATTCAACCGAGGATTTCTGTGTCATCCTCGATGGCTGAAATGCCTAGGCGTTAGACCACTTTTGAGATAATTGGATATGGCACGATGGTTGCCTACTCAATGAAACAATGCCATGGCAGGAACGAAAGCAAGGCAACATGTTGATATGGACGAATGTACTTGTGGTGTGTGCATTTAGTAGGAAACAAAGACATGCAATACTGAATTATATGACGGCATGGATTTGGCAGCAAGTCTGTGGTGAGCTTGTTGTCCCACATTTTTGTGACAAAAATGAGCACAAGGATGACATGTAACCGATGGTTGAGGGCGGTCTGCTTAGTGCTTGAAAATGGGACACTTTGGTTACGTGCAAAACAAAAACTGCATGAAAACCACCTAATCGTTAGTTGGGATCGTCAATTGTACATACAAATTTGTACTATATATACTGTGTTGAGACAACAATGAAAGTGTGTTGACCCTTGTACTTGATTCCCTTTTTCATTGTTGAGTAATAAAAAAGATGGGAAATGTTCGTGTACATTTGTCATTTGTCTTCAGTATTTACATTTTTTTTATACTTGGCCAAAGTTCATTGATTTTCATTGTGTTCTTTCAAACTGCTCGTCGACGTAGAAAGTGGCTGACTGAGACATAAAAACTCGATGACATCATAGGTCATGATGGCGATCTTTGATAATGTTGGGCTGTGATGCCATGTGGCTATCCATTTTATTCTCCTTGGACTATGATGATACATGGGCCTAAAGGTCCAGTTTTGTAAGAATCTATAGCCTGATAAATTAAGGGGGAAAAAATCATAAATTAGGTGTATAGCTTACACCAATTCACAAATCAGATTTATAGTTTGAAAATTCAAAATTCAGGTATACATATTATTAATTTAATTTAATAAAGTCACAGTTATTCAATTAATGATCGCAGATACATAATTATAGGTCACAATATATATATTGGTCACTTATTATTAAATTAATTAGT
>CAIGRF010120719.1:0-14661 GCA_903798235.1 Fraxinus ornus | reverse complement strand
AGACCCGACCCAAATCTTTCGGTTCTCGATTCGGGTACCCGTTCGGGTCTTTAACTTATGAAGAACCGCTCGATTCGGTTCGGATATTTTGGACACCCCTAGTCAAATCCATTAACATTCAGGTAATTGTATCATGATAGTCATATATTAGTATGTCAACTACATGGGAGTTAATGGTTCCTTTCGATGCTATTTAATAGTCATTAATAGGCGTGAATTGAAAAGCTTTCAATTATTGCGATAACTAACATTTCGATAAAGTGCGATCTAAACCACTAAATATGAAATGGTGTGATTTAGTTGTCCAAATAATTTTTTGTTGAGAAATGTAAACATTACAAAAAGACACTTAAAAATCCATAAATATGGACTCCTAATTCCAAATTTCCTACACCAAATCAATTAAACAAAGATTGATTTCAAAATTTTCTCATCTTTTCAAAAAATTTGTTCCTTTTTATTTTGGTATAATTAAATTGGATTTGTTTTAGAAAATAAAATTTTGTTGGAGTAGTTTTAATCCGTGTCTATTCCTTTCATAAAGAATAATGTCAACACTTTGGTTCATACGATAAAATTAATATTGTGCTATATTAATTTTGAAAAAAATATTGTATCTTGAGAAATATATGTCTATTTGATTATATTAGCACAAGTATAGAGAACGAAATCTGCCTTAAGAAGAGTTGAAATTCCATACCTCAATTCATTTCATCTTTTTCTATTTTCTAGGTTTTAGCAAGTCACGATTTGATCGTAATTTCAAGCACATGTCTTGATTTTGGTAAATCGAAACTCTATATGGTATTCAGTACGAAGTTGTTTAATATAAATTATGCACCATTTTATCCAACAAACTAAGAGTTGATTTGGTTTAAAAAAAAAATCCAACACATAAAAATTGCATTTTGTTACAGACATTATACAACAGGGAATAACTATATGTATAAAAATCCAAATCTTGGATTGAACTTATACAAAAGTTAAAAGTAGCAGTTTGGTCTGGACTGCAAGAGGTTATCAAACTTTGATAAAGATCGATGAAAATATGTAGTCATTTTAGAGAGTTCACAATTGTCATTAACGACCGGTCTTGCATCATAATTAATTTAATGGTGAATATTCTTAAGACTAATTCTATTTGCATAGAAGCAGTTCTGCCAAAATAAATACAGATTTTGTTCTATTTTTTTTATATTTTTTTGCCATTGTTTAACAAAAAACTGCAATGTGTCTTCTGTATTAATTCTGACAGCATATTTTCTGTACAAATAGCACATATCGCAATCATTTCACATTAGGTCATTAACGATACAGACGAAAAGGATCTTTAGATCTATCTTTACTTAATTGCCCGGTATTTTTCCTTTTCATTGAATTGTTCTAAGTCGAAATATAAAATTATTTTATTTACATGTACATCTGCTTCTGCTTCAGTAAAAGAAAAGGAGTATTTTTCGACATATTTCCATTCCAGAATCCTTATTCTTTGCATAATTGTAATCCTACAAGCTTCTTCATTATTGCCCACAATGGGAAAAGAAACTGATCGACAAGCTTTATATCTCTAGGACTAGGTAGGAATAGTCTACAGTGGGAGGGTAATTGAATTAGGTTAATTTATTCAAGGATTTCAAGAATGGAATAAACCAGGATCCTTATATATTGATTCAACCCCAAGATGGTGCCATATATTTCTGCATATTTTCCATATTGGCTAAACTTTTGATGCATATAAGAGATTGGCCTTTAAAGATCAAATATTTAATTCAATATTCTCTTGATTCAGCCACAAATCAAAACACAAAAGATCAAACACCAAAATTCTTACCTTCACTTATTAGCCTTCAAAGTTCTGAAATTTGGAGAAGAGACCCTTGGAGTTCCAGCACTCCGAAAGGAATTCGTAATTCGTTCTTGGTGATCAAGTGAAGGGAAAAGTAGCTTAGAATTCTCGAAAGTACGGGTCGCACAACCAAATGAGTTCCTTGGTGATTTACAAGTTAGGTGGCCTGAGTCGGCTAAGATTTGGAAGGAATGTGTTTATGATCTTCAATAATAAGATCTCCAAGGCAAAAAAAAAATGATTCAACACCCTTTTAGATGAAGTATGGCATGTATATTTATAATGGGTAGTGTTTAGGGATGAAATAGGATTGAAAAATACTGTTAAAATCGAAATAGGATTTTGCCCGAATAAATACGCCACTCGAGCGAATACCTTGCACCTAGCGAGTGATAGATCTGCAACTCGAGTGCCAGTGATCAAGTTTTGAGCACTTGAGCACTCAACACATGGCATGCGAGCGATCAAGAGTCCGAATCTTGATCTACTTCTTAAAATCTGTTTCCTGAACCCATGATTTTGAATACGAAAACTGCCAATAACTAATTTTGACATTGCCAATTACAAATTTGACCTAACACAATTCCTTCACCAGAAATATTCTTTCTAATCTCCCGCACTTCACAAAACTTACATCTCTTTTTGGATAATTTTGCTCTACCAGGCCTGTAAAAGGCTTGGTAGAGCAGCTGCTCTCACATGAGGTTAAAAAAAAAACCCCAAAATGTTAAACACCCACCCCCATCTCACATTTGCTCTGCCAGGCCTTTTACGTGCCTGGCAGAGCAGCTCAGTCCTTTTTTATTTTTGGAATTCAATCAGCTTGTCAAGCCGATTCCAGACTCCCTGAACTCCCTGACAAAGTTACAAGTCCTAGGCCTGGTACGTAACTATCTTACAGGTGGATTCACTGCCTAGATAGGAAATTTTTTCTGATCTTTTCCATATTTAACTTTCTCTTAAATATTTTCAGGGTAGCATACCTCAAGAAATTTGGCGCTTGTTGAGGTTGGAATTTTTTCAGATTTATGGAAATGAATTCTCCTTTTCCATTTATAATATATCATCTATTAGTTACTTCTCTGTTACTCAGAATCGTTTGCAAAGGGAACTCCCACCAGATATTGGTTTCAACTAATTTCTAGATATTGAAGTATTTGCTGGTGGTGTAAACAATTTAACTGGATTGATACATGTCTCGTTATCGAATGTTTTCGAGCACAACAGTTCTTGGAAGCTCGATATGTTTATACAGATTAACTTTGATGATAATAAACTTGGAACCAGATTTAGATGGTGTTTGGTGGGAATTAAAATTAAATTTTTAGTAGATTAATTGTAATAGAAATTTTTAAAATGTGTGGTTGAAAAGCTATGGGACCCATGAAAGATATGATTAATATTGATTGTTTAACTTTGACTTAGATTAAAATTTAATTTTAATCCGTACCAAACAAGGCCTTAATAATTTTTCTTTCCCTTTTCTCAAAATAATAAATACAAAATTTCTGCATTTAGATATGTTAGAATTCGGGTGTTACCCGAATTTTTTTTTGAAAATAATTGAGAGCTCTAATTAAAGTACATATTGATTAGGATCCTATTTGAAATGCAATTGTGAAATCATATTCAAGTTTTCTTGACAAATTCTAATTGAAATTCTACTTGGAATTCCATTGGGAGTATGAATTTGTGTCGAATTTTAAGAAGGCTTTGGAATGAAGGAAAAATCATTGGAAGGAGTTCAGGTCGGAGACAAAGCGCCTAGGCGCCACAACTATAAATTTTAACAACAAGGTCGGTACTGCGGCGCCACTTGTTCTGTCCTCTTCGCTATTTTGGTCTCATTTTTCATTTTGGACTCCATTTTTGACATTCTACTTTATCTACAAATTTACTATAAGGGTTTGAACATCCCCTAATTTGTTCCTTATATATAGTTGCTCTTCATTGTATTTTAGAACAATTTATAAATATTGTAAACACATAATCTTTGTTTTCCATATTATAACAAAATCTTCATTCTCTGCAAATTATTTTGTTCTCGTATTTTTGTGATCTTTACTTTATATTGTTGCTATAATCTCTTATCTTTTCATATCAAACTGGTATTAAAGTGTTCCAATTTCCATAACAATTGGTATTAGAACTTTTGGTGCTGAATTTTTTGGAAAGATTGAGGTTTTTCGTGATTGAAACAATGAAGTATGGTATTCAGCTATTAGATCGCAATACCAGATTCTTTTTATGGTAGATAAAGATGCGAGCCGTACTCGCTCAGATGGATTTGGACGACGCGTTGTTGGGATTTTAGAAGATGCCGACAACTTGAAATATGGAGGAAAAACAACACAGGATCGAAAGGCTTTATCTCAAATACATCTGCATCTTTCCAATAATATTCTTCGGGACGTTTTGAAGGAGAACTCAGCCGCTACTTTATGGTTAAAGTTGGAGCAATTATACATGACAAAGAGTCTTACTAGCAAGTTGCATCTGAAGCAACGTCTATATTCTAATCGTATGACAAAAAGTAGATCTCTTAAGGATCACTGAATCGTCGCCGATACTTTTACTTTAAAAGAAATCGTCGCTGATACTTTTACTATTGTACAGTGCTCTATATTCAAATTAGAAGATGAAACATCTTGTAGCATCTAGGAATCATGAAGATAGTTTCATTGTTCATGGTGATCGTTCGAGGGGCAAGTCAAAATCTAACTTCAAGTTTTGTATTAATTATTGCATAAAAAATGGGCACTTGGTAAATGATTGGTATAAGTTGCAGAATAAATCAAAGTCAACTGCAAATCAACAATCAGAAACTTTAGAGAAGAAAGTATTGCAGAAAATTCTAGCAGTGATGAAGAGCTTCTACTTATGTCGACTACAACTCCAAACCTGATGAAACTTGGATTTTGGATACACCTTGCACTTTTCATATGTCACCTAATCGGGAATTGTTTTTAACTTATGAAGCAGTTTTAAAAGGTGTTGTGATGAGCGTTAATAACAAACCTTGTCAGATAGTTGGTATTTGACGAGTCATAATAAAGATATTTGATGGAACGATTAGAACACTTGATGCACCGAGACATGTCCAAATCTGAAGAAATTTTTTATCTCATTAAGTAATCTTAATTCAAAAGGGTACATATATACTGGGGAATGTGGAGTTATGAAGATTATTGAAGGAGCTCATGTTGTGTTGATGGGATATAAAAAATCTCATTTATATATCTTACAGGGTAATATAGAATTTTCGAATAATCAACATATTTTAAGAACTCGTGTGGATCTAAAGTTGGCTTCTGTTGGAGTCTAATTTGGGGTCTTCATTTAAGAATACATCTCAGTTGAATTTTGAAGATATAAGTAATTCCGTCTTGCCACCTTATCGACAGTGTCATCATATTCAATTGTTAGAAATAGACCTATTTTTTGCCATAAGGTTCCACATAGTACAATTTTGTTGATTTTGTTGATGGTTTGAATGTGGATAAGGGTGTTGGTTTTAGCTAAGATCATTTTTTGATACATTCAGTTGTGATTCAGTTACAGGACTTATTTCAGTCTTATTTGGTGGTCATTAGATCACTTTTGCCCCTAATTGGGGTAGTAGAGGTAGAGAATATTTTTAGTTGGAATTGTTGATGGAGAAATTGTTTGTGTTTTTCATTGAAATTTGTCTCCAGGTGAAGAATTTTTGAAATTTTGTTCATTACAATGAAATTCGTATCAAGATAGAGAATGTTAGAATTTGGGTGTGGCCCAAATTCTTTTGTTGAAGATAATCGAGAGTTCTAATTAAATTGCACATTAATCAAAATCCCATTTTGAATGCAATTGTGAAATCATATTCAAGTTTTCTTGGCAAATTCTAATTAAAGTTCTACTTGGAAGCCCACTGGGAGTAGGAATTTACGTCTGACTTGAAAAAGATTTTGGAATAAAGAAAAACATCATTGGAAGGAGTTTGGGTCTGAGACGTGGCGCCTAGGCGCCGCAACTGTAAATTTTAACAGCAAGATCGGCACCGAGACGCCACCTGTTCAATCGCCTTCGTTGTTTTGGTTTCCTTTTCCCGTTTTGGACTCCGTTTTTTACGTTCTACTTCATTACAATTCTACTATAAGGGTTTGTACGTTCCTTAATTTTTTTTTTCTCTATATATAATCGGCTCTTCATCGTATTTTAAAAGAAGTTGGAAATATTGTAAACACATAATCTTTGTTCTCTTTTTCCATATTATAATAAAATTTTCATTCTCTGCAAATTATTTTATTATTATGTTCTTCATATTGTGGTTATAATCTCTTATCTTTTCATAACAAACTAATATTAAAGCCTTTCAGTTTCCATAACAAGATCTACACAAAAAGAAGCAAATTCTCATGAACAAAATAAATATATTTAAACTCAGTAGTTACAACACATATATGTATCAGTACTAATAAACGGTGAAAAAATTGGAGATATCTGGGAAAAGAAAAGCTGAATTTGTAGTTATCGTGATCATCTCAAATTCGAGTTATCGGCATGGCCTAAACTCAAACACTGACCACGACTTGATCATGTAGAAGATTTATCCATGTGCCTCAGCTTATCTACACAATAAATAAGGTTTACCTCAACTAGTTTTGTTCAGTTCTGATTTATCAATCCAGAACTAGATAATTTGAATTAAAACTTTCGCAAAATCTTTATTTTGTTCAAAAAGACCAATCATACAAAACCAAAACATTTATGATGGTGGTAAAGTAGGTGTAGAGGCCAGCATTTAATTAATTATGTTCAGACTATTTATTTACATGACTTGTCTTAATAAGATTGTAACATGGTACTGGACAATGAAATTGTGGCCAATAAACTCCATTTTCTTGAAAAATTGGTACCAATTCTTAAAATTACAGCATTAAATTGAACCCAACTAACAACCATGCCATGAACCAGCCAAACAATGTGTCACATTAAATTGAAAGTAACGCAATTTAGTCAAAGGCGTTATTGTGACATTAAATGATATGTAAAATAAATCATTTCATTTCACATTTCATTTAGCGCCATTTAA
This sequence comes from Fraxinus ornus, assembly GCA_903798235.1. NCBI lineage: Eukaryota > Viridiplantae > Streptophyta > Magnoliopsida > Lamiales > Oleaceae > Fraxinus > Fraxinus ornus. The sequence goes on along the minus strand of CAIGRF010120719.1, from coordinate 7,744 downwards.
ATTTGGGTTATAACCCAATGGGACTACGTAACATTACTCTTAAATTGATATATCTGTATATAATAATTGGTATTGCATGTGGTATCATGAACCAATGAGTGACACTTAAATCTAGCAAATATTAGTCCAGCGCAAAAGATTTAGAAACATGTTAGGTGTACCAAGTGGGGGTTGGCCGAACCCCCACCGGCACCTGACAATAGGGGTGGGTGGGTAATTTTTTATTCATGCAGGGCCCCGCACCATGTTAGAGTTTGTCAAAATGGTTGTTAACCCTTTTATGTATGAGTGGGATTTATTAGTCTAGTCCTGGTCCCCTCCACAAATGCCTTATAGTTGAATGTAGCTTAACATTCCCTTGTACACATTAGGAAGACTTGATCTTTATGTTTATGGCAATGCTGAACTTGCTTATTTATGTTGTTGCATCGAAGAAATATGTTTAGAGAATTGAAAATAAACATATCTAAATTTAAATAGGGCAACCATTCAAAATATGTTAAATCTATGAACAAACAAGTAATTGTATCATGATAGTCATATGTTGGTATGTCTACTATGCGGGAATTAATGGTTGCAATTTAATAATTATTAATAGGTGTGAGTTGAAAAAAACTTCAATTAGTGCGATTAGTCACGACTTTTCAAATGCAAAGGGTACCATATCGAAGAGTCATAATGTTTTGGATTGAGGGTGACTATTCAAAAAGGTATATGATTAAAAGTCATGATTTTTATATCGGGTACGATCTAAACCACTAAATATAAAATTGTGCAACTAATGGCCTGGATGGATTTTTGCCCAAAAATTGCAACAATTCCCAAAAGACTTGTAAATATATAAATAAGGATCCCTAATTATATTCCAAATTTCCTACAACAAATCAATTCAAAGAAAATTGATTTCTAAATTTTCACATTTCTTCAGAAATTCTGTTCTTTGTATTTTGCTAAAATTAAATTCGATTTATTTTCAGAAATAAAATTTTGTCCCAACAATTTCGTGTCTATTCCATTCATGAAGAATATTGTCAATACTTTGGTTCACCCGACAAAATCAATATTGTGCTACATTAATTTTAGAAGAAATATAGTATTTTGAGAGATAGACGTCAATTTGAACAAGTTAGCACCAATGCAAATGGCGAAGTCTACTTTAAAAAAATTTGCAATTGCATACCTCGATTCATTTCATTTCATTTTCTTCTATTTTCTACATTTTAGCAAGTCACGATTTCATCATAATTTCATGCACTCATCTTGGTTTCGATAAATCGAAACTCTGTATGATATTTTGTACGTAAAAAGTTAGTTGGTGAATATAAATAATGCACCAATTTATCCAATAAATTGAGAGCTGTCTTGGACAAAAATCCAACACAAATATAAAATGGTATTTTGTTACATACATTATACTACAGGCCGTGGGATAACTATATGTTCTTTTGTGGACGTGTTTGTTGGATAATTACACGTTTCTAGATAGCCAGTTTTTGGATTGAACCACTTTCGTAAAAAAAGTTAAGTATTTGGAAAGAAGCTTTTATTTAATTTACTATCTAAACGCGAGAGGTGTTAAAAATGAGAGGGTCGACCATACCATAGTTCTACAGCTAGTCGGATCACTTCAAAATGAAGCAATTTACTCCATAATATCTAAGGATAAATCATTGTTGTGCTACGGACGGCAAGGAGTTGTCGAATTAAGGCAAACTTTGAATGCTGGATATGATTTTATAAAGATCAACGAAAATACACAATCATCGAATCTTCAAGAGTTCAGAATTATATTTGCATCTTAATTAATTTAGGGTTGTGCAATGGGTACACTTAGGGCTGTCCATAACGGAAAATATGCGCCCCTTATTGGGGGTTCCATTAATTTATTTGTAGATTTTCTTAGGACTTTGCCTGTACCTTACAGACTACACACAACATTTGGGGGGAATTTTTTTTTTCAATATTTTATACATGGGGTCCACTACATGTGAGTTGGAATTCAAGAATCTAGTCCAATTATGGTAAAAATTCCATGTACTTGAATCATTTTTCTTCTTCCTATGTAAAAATTGATTCTCTTAAAATTATAACAATAGCAAAATTAGCCTGAATATCTACTTGTAGCCGTNTTCAAAAATCTGGTCCGGTAAAAATTCCCTGTACTCGAGTCATTTTCCATTTTCTTAAATGAGTTTGGACTTAAAATACGTATCGTCATTTCACATGAGGTCACTAATGATACAGACTAAAAATATCTTGAAATCAATCTTAATTGCCCAGTGTTTCCCTTTTTATTGAATTGTTCATAGAAGGAATATAAAAATATCTTATTTACATTTTATTCCGATAGGCCATTTTTGGGTCTGCTTGGGAGTTTCAGGTAATGGTTATGAGCGTTTTTTAAAGTATCGATTTGGAGCGTTTATAAGCGGATCGATTTTGAATGGTTTTAGTAACGATTTTTAAAAAAAGTCAAACACATGCTTGAAAATTTATTATTTTTAAAAGAATAAAATTACATATATGTTCCTAAATGTGAAATTTTCAATTTATAGTTTCATGTATGAATTTTTTTAGTCATGAGTGATATTTTACTTATATTTAATTTTTTACATATAATTTAATATTTACTTTAAAAAATTAAGTAAGTTAACTATTTACTTAAAATTTTTAAGTTAGTGTTTTTTACTTAGAAGTAAATTTTAAAATTATAAGTTATTTATGTACTTTTAAATAATTTTACACATATAAGTGTTTTTTACTTATAAGTAACTTATGTTTTATAAGTGAATTTTTTTATCTTGTTAGTAATATTTTTACTTTTATAAACAAATTTTTAGACAAAATTAATTTTTATCTCATAATTACAATATAATTTTTTTTCGAATAAATATTTTTTTAGTGGACCGGTTTTGGATGGTATAAAAACTACCCAAAAATGGTGTAGTGTGATTTTTGAGCGGTCGTCAACCCACCAAATTAGCGATATTTTTTTTATATATTTTTTCTTCTAATTTTACCTTTCATGAAATAATTATTTCCGACCAATATATTTTTTTTTCATATTTAGGAACATATATGTAATTTTATTCTTTTAAAAATAATAAATTTTTACCTAATATACGATTTTTTACACAGTATTTTTTTACACAGAACTTACAGTTCTTGCTTTGGAAGCTAATCGGCTTGTCGGGCTGATTCCAGACTCGCTGAACTCCCTGTCAAAGTTACTGGTCCTAGGCCTGGGACTTAACTATCTTACAGGAGGATTCCCTGCATGGATAGGAAATTTTTCATCTCTTTTCATTATTTCACTTGCTCTTAACAGTTTTCGGGGTATTATACCTCAAGAAATTGGGCGCTCATCGAGGTTGGAAATTTTTCAGATTTATGGAAATCATTTCTCTGGTACAATCCCTGCGTCCATTTATAATATATCATCTATTAGTTACTTCTCTGTTACTCAGAATCGTTTGCACGGGGAACTCCCACCAGACATCGGTTTCAACTTTCCAAATCTTGAAGTATTTGCTGGTGGTGTAAACAATTTCACTGGATTGATACCTGTCTCGTTATCAAATGTTTCCGGGCTTGGCTTGATTGATTTTGCTGAAAACAAGTTAACAGGGACAGTGCCAACAGTTCTTGGAAGCTTGACAGGTTTATACAGAATTAACTTTGATGATAATAAACTTGGAACCGGAAAAAAAGGCGATTTAGACTTCCTTAATTTCTTAACTAATTGTACAAATCTTGAAGTTTTAGGATTGTCTGAAAATTTCTTCGGTGGAGAATTACCTGATTCAGTAGCCAACCTTTCGACTAAACTCAAAATACTTACATTAGGGGGAAATTTAATGCATGGAAATCTTCCTGTTGGTATAGGGAATCTTGTTAATTTGACGCTATTAGGCCTGGAAGGAAATTTCTACACGGGAAATATCCCTGACGACATTGGCAAGCTTCAAAACTTAGGGGAATTGTATTTCACTGGTAATGAACTCTCTGGCCTGATTCCGGCTTCTCTTGGAAACTTGACATCGTTAACTAGACTTCACTTGGAGAGCAATAAACTCCAAGGAAACATACCTTCAGAAATAGGAAATTGCAGAAGTTTAATTGAGCTAAACTTGTCTGATAATAATCTTACTGGAATTGTACCGAAGGAGGTCATGAGTCTCTCTTCTCTTTCAATCGTTTTAAACATGGCGAAAAACGCATTGTTTGGTTCTTTACCAACCGAAGTGGGCAGGCTGATAAATCTGAAGGAATTGGATGTTTCAGAAAACAAATTATCAGACAATATACCCAGTAGCCTCAGCAGTTGCCTAAGATTGGAGCGTTTGGATATGAGCAGTAATCTGCTTCAAGGCCAGATTCCTGAAACTTTGGAAGCATTACGAGGCTTGGAGGAGATAGATTTATCGCATAATAACTTGTCTGGCAAAATTCCAAGATTCTTCTTGAAGTTTTCAACTCTCAGAAAACTAGACCTTTCATTCAATAATTTTGAGGGCGAAGTGTCGAATGAAGGGATTTTTCGGAATTCAAGTGAGATTTCTATCGTGGGAAATGATAAACTATGCGGTGGAGCTCCAAACTTTCATCTGGCAGCATGCTCGAAATCCACCACTCACTCATCAAAAAAACAAGCTGTGAGAGTAATAATCCCCGTCACTGTTTCTACAATAATCTTCATTCTGTTTATATGTTGTTTTTCTGTTTGGTATGTATTGAGGAAGTCGAAAAAGCAGAAACTCGAGGCTTCCTCTTCGCAAAATTTCCAATCATACAATTCATACCAAAAAATATTTCAGTTGACTGATGGATTTTCTGAGGACAACTTAATTGGTTCTGGTAGCTTTGGTTCGGTATACAAGGGAGTCCTTGACGAACATGAAATGAGTGGTGCAATAGTGGCGGTGAAAGTATTGAATCTCCAACAGAAAGGAGCTACCAAAACTTTCATGGCTGAATGTGGAGTTCTCAAAAGCACAAGGCATCGAAATCTCCTCAAGATTATAAGTGCTTGTTCAAGCGTCGATCGTCAAGGTAATGAATTCAAATGTCTAGTTTACGAGTTCATGATCAATGGAAACCTAGACGAGTGGCTGCATCCAACACATCGTGCGGCATACCAGACGAGGAGTTTGGGCATCTGTGAAAGATTGACAATAGCCATAGATATTGCTTCTGCTCTAGATTATCTGCACACCTATTACCACACACCAATAGTTCATTGCGATCTAAAGCCAAGCAACATACTTCTAGACGAAGATTTGACTGCTCACGTTGGAGACTTTGGATTGGCAAAGTTTCTCCACAAAGCTTCAGAAAATCCAGAAAATCGTGCCATATCATCCGAGTTAAAGGGTTCGATTGGTTACATTCCTCCAGGTAAGTTCACCGTCCACATAATTTAATCGCTACCTGAAAAACTTATATTCGCAGTATTGCACAACACCGAATATTACAATGGACAGAATCTGACCCTTTTTCTTTGCTAAGACTGCCTATACTGTACAGCCTATCTCACCAAACAAACCAGTAAACTTCATACCTTGAATTTACACTTTCTATTGTCCTAACACATATAAAGAAATGACACTTGGAAATTGATTTTATTTGCAGAGTATGGTTCAGGCGGCGAGGTTTCCAGCCTTGGAGATGTTTACAGTTTTGGAATAGTTTTACTGGAGTTATTTGTAGGCAGAAGACCAACTGATGATATCTTCAAAGATGGTATGACCATACACGAATATGTAGCCCGAGCTTTGCCTCAACATATTATGGAAACTGTCGATCCATCATTGCTATTGGGCAAAGAAAATGACAAGAGATACGAGATAGAAACTGCTGAAGGAGAAGAATGTTCGATTTTATACCAAGATGACTTCCAACTTTTCGCCAGAGGACGAATCGAAGAACTACTAATTTCAGTATTGGAAATTGGACTTTCTTGTTCAAACTCATCGCCAAGGGACCGGATGGAAATGAATACTGTTATGAATAAACTTCATTCAATAAGAGACTCATTTTTGAAGATCAAGAAAAGAAGACCAAGTATAAGATGAGTTTATTACACATAAAGGGGAAAATATTTGCTTGTTAGTTATGCGCTACAAGGTTGAATTTAGCCTATGCAGAATGAAGATGATGTCGACTAGTCAATAAGCCACACAGGATTGAGGAGTCACGAGATAAACGAGAGCAATCACCAGGAGAAAGAGGACACGGTTGCGACACATTCAGGTCAGATCAGTATGGTTGCTGCTGCAGTAAAGCAAAGTTAAACAAAATGAAGTGGGCAAAAATAATTCAAAGCATAGAAGAATTCATTTTTTGTTTGTTTTTGTGGTTTTGTACTATTTATATTTGAAATAATTTCAAACAAACAAACATTACAAAAAATTAACTAAATGGCTATTCACAATTAGAAAACCTAATTCTATTTCACCACGAGTAATAAAAATAAATAAAGACACGCAAGAATTGTAGAGGTTTGTCTTAGCATAAGACTACGTCCTCTTTCGTAGCCGCAACAAATTAATATGGTGAAAAGAAGTTTACAAGAGAAAACTGCACTCATATCTTCTCTAACCTCTCTCTCTCTCTCTCTCTCTTTTACGATGGTAATACAAAAATTTAATTATGATTCGTTATTTATAAGATAAGTTAAAACAGAATCAAAATTTACAAGAACACAAATTCCTAAATTATCCTAATAAAATCTTGGTTTGAGGGCTCCCCTCCCGCACACCCCGAGAGGAACCCCCACGGTAACCTCAATGTACTGACTCCACGGAGCGACACTAGTTAAGCTCCACAACTTAATAATAAAATATCCTTAATTTGCTTTCACTTGATTTCTATCTTTAATACATAATAATGAAAACATATATTTTCTAACAAAAACTTGTCAATCTTTCACCGGAACACAATTGAAATTAGGAGTAAAAGTTTACTACTGCCCAAGTATGTGATAATTTTTGTCAACATTCTGGTTAGTGCTATCCCCTAACCACATAGGCATCTAATCGTGACTGGCCTATTCATTTGACGTGCTTAAAGAATATTAAGCACCATGTGAATCTATAATTAGTGGAACCACAGATTTATACGCATGAAAGTCAATAATTTGATGCTCCATACATTGGTGACGGGAAAAGCCTTTATGCCTCGGCTCAATGACCGGGGCATAAACAGGGGCGCTACCTTATTGGAGGGGGACTGCTACAGGTGACGTGGTTGATTATGAAAGCTTTTGTGAAGGTCAAATATAAAAGAATTTGATAGAATAATGTAAGGGTGTTAAAAAGGCGAGCCGGCTTGCGATATATATATATATTTTCATTGAAGTTGCACATTTCTTTCAATTTAGCGAGCCAGCTCACGCGAACCAACGAGTGGTTCGCATGACCAAATCACTGCTCGGCTCGTTAGTGGGACGAGCCAACAAGCACCACACTTAACACCTCTAGGTGGATGGCTTCACAAAATCAACTTTTATACCAATAAGCTACAAATACTATGGTCTATGATATCAATAAATTAAAGTTTTAAATTTTAATATATGGTTTATGTATATATTAAGGGATTAATTTCACAAATGGTCACTGAAATTACCTGAAAATCACAAAACGGTCACTGAAGTTTAAAACTTGCAGAAACGGTCACTGAAGTTTAAATTTCTTTCACAAACGGTCACTGAATTTTCAATTTTTTTGGGCAAGTTTTGCTGCGA
>CAIGRF010120670.1:12265-22531 GCA_903798235.1 Fraxinus ornus | reverse complement strand
TCCTGGCTACGTCCTGCTGATATTGAAACATGGAAAGGCAAGTACACTCAAATTTTCTCGAGAATTCTCAGAATCGGATGGATCTAATCTAATTAAGATCCACTCTACTAGTTTATGTTGAATGCAATATTATGGATAATGTATACCCCCACGTGGACTCAAAAGGCCATTAGTCTATCAATAAAAGATTTTGCCACTTGTACATAAAAAAAATGTATATAATAAATTACGTAATATGATGTGGAGGTAAAAAATTTAGATGAAAAATTTAATTGTGTCTTAAATTGAAAAAATGGTAGAGTGTTATGTGACATTATGTGTTATATTATGTAAATATTGATGTAGATATAGCAAAATTCATCAATAAAACTAGTTATACAAACATGGTTGACAATCGTGTGTTGTCAAAATTCGGACTATTGATATAAAAAAACTATTTTTTAACAATTTTTAAAATGCATAGATGTGATGGTGACAAATGTGTAGCTGTCTACGAAGATTGTACATGTAGAATTATTGGTAGTTTATAACTGTTGCTTTTCTGTAGAAAGGAATATGAAATGTCTATGTTAAGACAAATGGGTAGCTTTAGTGTATCGATGATTCAGGAAGAAAGATGATTCATCACATTAAAATTAAAGAGTCCAATTCAAACACTTAGGGAGATGTTTGAGGAAGTCATTGCTCGACTCAGACTTCCATTAGTGATCTGGGTTGCAGAGATCTTTGGATCCTCACATGTTAGTTATTTATTATCTTCAGTCAATGTAGAAATTATCTTATAACATGTCCCTACAATTAGGGATGTGAACGAGCTAGGTTGAGTCGGATCGCAAGCTGAAGTTTGCAGCTTGGGCAAGGTCGGGGCAAAAAATGGCTCGAATTTTTTTTGCCCAATCCGAGTTGAGCCAGGGCTCGAACAAAAACTTAAGGCTAGATTAGGGCTTTATGGAGTCGGATGGTATGCAGCTATTAGCTACCTAGGGATGTCAGTGGCTCGTCGACTCAAACAGCCCGTGGCTCACTCCGAAAAAAGTTCGACCGTCTCGACTAACAGTTCGAAGGAATCGAGCCAAGGCTAAGCCTCATTTTTGGGCATCGGCCCGAACCTGAGCCGACCCTTGTAACTTGATGAACCGAACATGTCGGCCCGTGTCACAAGCCATTTTGGCTCATATTTTGAGATGCAGGCTCGACTAAGGTTTTTTTTAAAAAAATATCTTTCAATTTAGAGACAAGTCATAATTATATTGTCACGGACCATCAAACAGTTCTTTCAAGATTGCACATAATCGTTTTTTACTTGAGCCAGCTCGACTCGTTTACATCATCATAGTTGTTGCTTGCAATGTTGCAGGCAATAGCAACTGATTGAAGCTTAGGCAAGTTGCTAGCTACCTATGTGAATGCTGCCTTGTAGGTAGCAACATTAGTTGTTGTCTGAAGCTCAACAGGCTGCTACATGCTTGTGATGGAGTAATTTTTGGCCCATGTTACATGCCATTTTAGCCTACTAGATGGGCCGGCTCAAGCCATCGTCGAAAAATGAGGCTTGGTGCCAACTCAGGCTTTTTACAAGTCGAGCCATGGGTTGCCGAGCCTACAAGTTGGATTGACATCCCTACCTACAATATGGTAGCTAGTGTGAGAACAATCATGAGATTCTTGTTCGTTTTGAATTGTACTCGATCTAATTGTTCGTTTTAGGTTAATGTACTCTAAAGTCATATTAATATTTAGGGTTTCATTTTAAAATATCAACTTTATTGAGATGAATAGTTCAAGTAATTGTATGTGGAATCTATGTGCTAGTTTTGAGTCATCATATCAAATTGCTCGTTTGAATTTAATGAGCTTGAATATTATATGAAGACCTGTAGGTCTATCTTAAATGACCAACTTTGTTAAAAAAGTAGCTCAAACATTTACGTGAGATTTTGTTTATACGAAACCCGTAAGCGTATAAGATCATTAACAAGAAATAAATTTAGCGAGTTAAAGAGTATCATTTTATGAGAAATAAGCTTTGAAATTGAAAGACTCGAATGTTTGTGAACAAAAGAAATTTATATTAGTTATTCTAAATTAATATACTACTTATCTAAGATTAGGTTTAATTAAAATATGAGATGGATGAGTTGGAATTTCGATTACACCTATTAATATCATATTTCAATTCTCAACCTAAGTAATTTAGTTTGATTTGCATATTCATGACAATAGATAATCCAATTTTATTTAACTATCTATCTCGATATAAGTTAAAACATATTCTAAACCTAAACTCAATCATATTTCCAGTCCGAATGCATATGCAATGTTGCTGTCCGACTTTCGAGGTCAATTAAGTTCGGATTACTATAGAAGAAGAATAGGTCCTAACGTGAGGTCGGTTCGGTTGTTAGCAAATGAGGTCAGTTATTGAAGTCAGATCGGCTATTGTTTTGTTTGCGCGAGAAGTTTGTATAGTTTATCGAGATTGAAGGAAACACAATAATTGAAGATCACTAACAAAATATGTCCAATTAGCTAAATGAATATATAAAGTTCTGACGTCAGCGCCCGCGTAATCCACCAATCAAACGACTAAACTCTCTTCCCTAAGTAATTCATTAATTACTAGGGACCACCTGTAGGATTAACCCATAATGATCTGATATTTCGAGCTTGACAGCCAATCCATTTAGACCAACAATTGTACTTTTTCAGCTCAGAATTACAGCTGACAAGACATGAAAGGTAGGCTATATGCATATTTTCTACTATAAATAGGGAATGGAAGCCAAAAAGAAAGGGGGATTCACATTACAACTTCTCTTTATACTACTTAATCATATTTCAAATATCTCCTATGAAAAAGGAAAAAACTATAACTGTGTTGAAAATAGACATATTGTAATCCTTCATCATTAAGAAAAACTTTACTTTCCTTTAAGTTGGTTTGACTATTTGTCCATACAAATTTCAACGACAACATGCAAAGTAACACATTCAATTACACAATCATCTGTATGATCTCACACAACATACATGTTATTCCTAATATCTATTGTTTGTGTGTTGAAATTGCAATTTTCTAAACCTGTTGTAAGCCTCCTAATAATACAACAAGCAACTAATTGCCTAATTAGTGATACTAATTCAGTAATTCAATAATGCATACAAGATCAATCATAAAGTAACTAAACTACTTGAATTTTTTTATTTCTCTCTTGTCATCAGAGGTACTCTTATCAGTAAGTGCAGCATGTTGATCGACCTGTAAAGCAAGGTTCAGATCCATGACTTCGAGAACAGTCATCATGTTCTCTTGACAAGCCTTAAAGTTGGTGCCATTAAGCATTTGAATTGAATTGATGCTAGCAGATATATTAGCAGCAGAATTCGATACTGAATTATAGAACATTTAATTGGAAGAGTTCAAAATCCTTAATTTTAAATAATGGTAGGGCCCATAACAAAATACTCAGCACAACATTAATATTTAGTCTTTGGATAGAAATATTGACTTGTAAGTGGTACTTTGACAAGAAACATGTCAATCATAAACTTTTCTTTGGACCGATTTATTGATCACACGTTAAACAAGATAATCGTCACATGCTTATCACCACAGGTGTATGTTCAATTTGACCAAATATTAACTTTTCTTTGGGCCGATCAAATATTCACATGAATAACAACACACAAACACTATTTAATATTCTAAGTTAATTAACTTCCACAAGAGATGTTGTTTTGGCAACATGTTGCTTCAATTAATTCGCTTTCGAATATTATATCTCTCAAAAAAGTTCTTTGTACCAAAATTTGAAAAGAAAATCACCAATTTTGCATATTTGAGCTATCTTGAAACTTTAGGGGTCTAAGAGTTAATTATTCATTTAGGGATCAGAGATTAATTATCCAAAACTTTAGGAGTCAATAATTAATTATTCAAAACTTTAGGGAACCAAAAATTAATTATTCAAAACTTTAAGGGCCAATTTAAACCGATAATGAACTTTTAGGAGTTTAATTACAAAATTCAAAACTTTAATGGCCCAAATTAAGTAATTTTTAAACTTTAGGGGGTGAATTATTAAACCGAGAATGCTCAATAGGATGAAATTTAACCTTAAGGGGCTAAATAACCAAAACTTTAAATTTAAGGGACTGAAACATTAAAAACTTAACCCTAATATGAAATTGTAATTAAGGACGTGAAATCTTCTAATTTACAACACATACCCCACCATGCCACCCCCAATACATGCAGCAGCAGTTGTCGCTGCAGTCAGCAGCAGCGAGCACTGCCCGCCTGTAGTGGCGACATGCGCAGGTGCAGGTGTAGGTGCAACACGTGCGTCGCGTGGGGGCTTAAATGTTTTTTTTAAAATAAAAAAAAAAAAAAAAAACTGAAATCATTGAAAGATCAACCAAATAATGTTCAAATTTAACAAAACTAAATCGAAATTGTTAAATTTGAAAACCATGAATTTATACAAGAATAAAATTAAAATTTTGATTTTTAATGATTCAACATGAATTGGCTCTAATACCACTTGTTGGGAAAATATTATTTACTGTCATGCGAATCCTTCATGTTGAATAATCAAGAATATGTAAACCGAAAGAGGAAGCGTACCTGAACAAACATGATTAATGTGATAATTTAGTCGTGCGATTTTAGTTTTTCAGATCAATACGTTGTTTCTTATTTCTGTCTAATAACGGGAGTCAGAACAGAATAAACCAAAATGTATGATCTAAGGACGTAAACGTGTATATATACACACTAACGGTCTGTTAACCTAATTTGGCCCATCATGAAATTAGGAACGAGTATGGTCTCTACACATAAAGACTCATACTCTAATTAGATGCTTCAAAATCCAAAATACCGAAACTTTATTAGATACTTTAAACGAGCTATTAGCTTTAACTATCGGAAATTATTAATACACAATATTTCACATATAAGTCCATATGTTCGATTAAAATCTTTACATTTCTTGCTAAAACAATAGGACTTTCATTCCTACTCGTCGAATTTTTCAATTCTGCTCACTCATTTTTCTTTCTTTTCTTTTTCATCATGCGTTTTTGACTTTTGTGGTTTTGATAAGATTTTCTAATGGCAACTCCAAATTGCAGACTTCAAAAAATGGATTTTATTTTTTAAAGCCAATTGTGTAAGATTGTCCTCTTTGAAGTTTTTTGTAATACGAGAATAAAAATGTAGAGATTTTTCTTAGGATGAAATTGATTCATTTTTTTTAGTTGTGCAATGGCTATAGGAGTTTAGTAAGTGCATTTTAGTTATTTTTATGACATTTTCATCATTTTGCTAAAAGTCTTGATTAAATTTTTGTTTCCAAAGCCTATTGATTTTTTTATTTTTTATTGGACACTTGTCTAGAATCAATCCATTTGCGCACAATGGCATGATACACTTATATCAAATTTGATTTACTAGGATTCACACTAAGGTGTGACATGTTCATGTTCGAGGTTATTAGATGCCTCTAATCAAGCTCCTTACCAAGTGTTAGGATTCTACATATTCCTTTGCTTAGAGAAGCTAGGACAATCGAGGTGTTTGTTATATAGACGAGCCTCAGCGGTCGAGGCATTAGTATTTATCTTGTGATCCATGGTCGGTTTCATCTCTTTTTTGTGGGTAAATTTCATGTGTGGTTATTGAACTTTCATAGAAACCTCAATTGAATCCAAGTCTTAATTTATCTTAATCGGGTCATGAACTTCAATTAATTTGAAATTGACCACTTCGTGATCTATTGTATCCTAAATTGATGAAATTACTTAATTTAAAGTTTTGGCTCCAACACATCTTCCACCTAGTCAATGAGTTACAAGCTAACTTATCATTATCCCACATCATAAAACTGTAAGCATGTTAAAATACGTCTTCTAACCTTTTAATCTAAAGACGTCTTCATAACCCTTCTCTTAACTTTCATGTAGCGATTACATGAAAATTCGTTACATAGTCAAATATGTAATTCATGTCAATTTTCATGATGATAAGTGATAGAATGTCACATAATAACAATTCGCTATGAAAATGCAGACCATAAGTATACGGATTGTGTTCAAGTAATAGAGTGAATTTTTGAGTTCGAGTTGTCAATTTCTCGATGAATGTATACTTTTTAATTAATTTCCACAAGAGAGGTTGTTTTGACAACATGTTGCTTCAATTAATTCACTTTCGAATATTATATCTATCAAAAGAGTCATTTATACCCAAATTTGAAAAGAAAATCACCAAATTTGTATATTTGAGTTATCACATTTTAGGGGCCTAAGAGTTCATAACTCAGAAATTTATGGATCAAAATTAATTATCCAAAACGTTAGGGGTCAATAATTAATTATTGGAAATCTTAGGAGTAAAAAAATAATTATTCTAAACTTTAGGGAATCAAAAACTAATTATTCAAAACTTTAGGGACCAATTTAAACCAATTATGAACTTTTAGGGGCTTAATTACAAAAATTAGAATTTTAATTGCCCAAATTAAGTAATTTTCAAACTTTAGGGACTGAATTATTAAACCCAGAATACCCAATAGGATGAAATTTAACCTTAGGGAACTAAAAAACCAAAACTTTAAACTTAAGATTGAAATATTTAAAACTTAATCATAATATGAAATTGTAAGGATGGACCTGAAATTTACTAATTTACAACACATGCCCCCGTCACGCCGCCCCCAATACAAGCAGCAGCGTTTGTCGCTGCAGCCGGCAGCGATAAGCACTGCCCGCCTGTAACGGCGATAGGCGCCGCTGAAACAAGCGCTTCACGCGGGGGCCTTAAAAAAATCTTATTTAAATTTTAAAAAAAATTGAAATCATTGAAAGATCAACCAAATAATGTTCAAATTTAACAAAACTATATCGGAATTGTTAAATTTGAAGGGGGATGCTCCACGTACAGGAGCATCCCCCTCAAAGAATCACATGCCCCTTCACTGTAGAGGGGGCCCATCATTTTTTTTTATCCTTTTTTTTATAATGGGCCCCCTCTACAGTGAGGGGGCCTATGATTTCTGTAATCCCCAAATTTGAAAACCAAGAATTTATACGAGAATCAAATTAAATTTTTTATTTTTAATGATTCAACATGAATTAGCTCTAGTACCACTTGTTGGAAAAAATATTCTTTACTGTCATACGAATCGTTCATGTTGGATAAACAAGAATATGTAAACCGAAAGCGGAAGCGTATCTGAATCAGACATGATTAATGCGATGATTTAGTCTTGCGATTTTAGTTTTCTAGATTAATACATTATTCCTTATTTCTCTCTGATGATGGGAGTCAGAACAGAATGAACCAAAAAATATGATCCAAGGACCATAACCGTGTATATATACTAACAGCATGTTAACCTAATTAGGCACATCATGAAATTAAGAACGAGTCTAATCTCTACACATAAAGACTCATACTTTAATTAGATGCTTCAAAATCTAAAATACCGAAACCTTATTAGATCACTTTAAACGAATTTAACCAAAATTGATAATTTTTAACTTAATACACAATATTTCACATATAAACTCACACGTTCGATTAAAATCCTTACATTTCTTGCTAAAACAATAGGACTTTCATTCATACTCAAATTTTTCAATACTGCTTGATCCACTTTCACAGTTTCACTCATTTTTCTTTCTTTTCTTTTTCATCATGCGTTTTTGACTTTTGTGGTTTTGGTAAGATTTTCTAATGACCACTCCAAATTGTAGACTTCAAAAAATGGATTTTACTTTTTAAAGTCAATTGTGTAGATTGTCCCCTTTGAAGTTTTTTGTAATTCGAGAATAAAAATGTAGAGATTTTTCTTAGAATGAAATTGATTCATTTTTTAGTTGTGCAATGGCTATAGGAGTTTAGTAAGTGCATTTTAGCTATTTTTATGACATTTTCATCATTTTGCTAAAAGTCTTGATTAAATTTTTGTTTCCAAAGCCTATTGATTTTTTTTTTTTTCCTTTTTTGACACTTGTCTGGAATTAATCTATGCACAATGGCATGATACTTATATCAAATTTGATTTATTAGGATTCACACTAAGGTGTGACATGTTCATGTTCATGTTCATGTTCATGTTCGAGGTTATTAGAGGCCTCTAATCAAGCTCCTTACCGAATGTTAGGATTCTACATATTCCTTTGCTTAGAGAAGCCAGGACAATCGAGGTGTTTGTTATATAGACGAGCCTCAGTGGTCGAGGCATTAGTATTTATCCTGTGATCCATGGTCGGTTTCATCTCTTTTTTGTGGGTAAATTTCATGTGTGGTTATTGAACTTTCATAGAAATCTCAATTGAATCTAAGTCTTAATTAATCTCAATCGGGTCATGAACTTCAATTAATTTAAAATTTACCTCTTCGTGATCTATTGTATCCTAAATTGATGAAATTACTTAATTTAAAGTTTTGGCTCCAACACATCTTCCACCTAATCAATGAGTTACAAGCTAACTTATCATTATCCCACATCATAAAATACGTCTTCTAACCTTTTAATCTAAAGACGTCTTCATAACCCTTCTTTTAACTTTCATGTAGCGATTACATGAAAATTCGTTACAGAGTCAAATATGTAATTCATGTTAATTTTCATGATGATAAGTGATAGAATGTCACATAATAACAATTCGCTATGAAAATGCAGACCACAAGTATACGGATTGTGTTCAAGTAATAAAGTGAATTTTTGAGTTCGAGTTGTCGATTTCTCGATGAATGTATACTTTTTTATGAAAATTCAGACCATAAGTATACGGATTGTGTTCAAGTAATAGAGTGAATTTTTGAGGTCGAGTTGTCAATATCTCGATGAATGTATACTTTTGATTACAAAATTTTAATTAATTTAATTCTAACAATAAAACAAACAAACACACAATAAAGATTTTGATTTGAAAACATGAAAGATGACAAAAAATCTACAAAAAAAAAAAAAACATAAAATTCTTGGAAATTTCGGAGGAAAATGTGGTTGAAATTCATGGTTTCGCTTAACTATCGCCTAATTAATTTATCTACAAATCAATTAACAAATTACTCATTTACAATGTTAGACCCAATTTTTCAATTTTAGTTAATTACCTCTCTCGAGCGAAATCCTAATTAACTGGTTTGACATACTATATCTCTATGTCGATTAAAATCAAACAATCGTATTAAATATTTGTGAAAATAACTCAATGGATTATAGTTATGGGGCATATTTCTATACCATATACAAATCTAGAGTTTCTACTATTTAGTCTAAAATGCTCAATCTTCTCTCGAACGATATACAAATCACTAAACATAATTATTCATTGACTATATAAATGAAAATAAAAGAAATATAATAATAGATACACATGAAAATAGACATTTTTACATTAAAAGAAATATTGAAATTAATCAAGTCTAGATTAAGTTTCAACCATAAATCCCAACAATAAAACTTAGCTCATGTTAAATATATAATAAAAAGGAGAATATTTTATATAATACATTGCAAATAAAAAATAATAATGAAGAAAATATAAGAGAGAAGATAAAATCATTTTTGGATTTGGGTTCTTGAGTATAACAAAGGCCCCCATGTTTTCACTCTGCCAAAATGACTTTTATTTTTGTGGTTTTCTTTCTCTTTTTACACACAAGTCCTCCAGTAATTTGCACTAAATGTTCCCTAAACTTTAATTTTGTACAATTTAGTCATCAAATTTTGACTTTTCTTTTAATTACGCCCTCCGAAAATTGCATCCAAGGTCTTTAAACTTTATGTACTTTTGCATTTTGGTCTCCAACTTCACAATTTTTTACATTTTTTTTCTATTTTCACTTCATTTTGTCTTGTTCTCTTTCCTTTTGAGATTTTGACCTACAAAAATCATAATTACGCTATTGTGAATAGAAATTCGTTCAATTTAATCAATGGTAATTTGTTAAAGTATTTATAGGGATGTCAAAAAAAATCCAACAAACTCGATACCCGCGGGGCCCTACCCCGAACGGGGCGGGGATTACCCGCTTAATCGGGTATTCGGGGCGGAGATGGGGCAGAGGATTTTGACCCGGGGTAGGGACGGGAAATGGGTGCCCCGCCCTGCTTAATTTTTTTTTTTTCACGTGGTTTACTGTCTTCAGATTTATTGTTACTGTTGACATAGCTCTCAGGGCATAGCTCACTGGTGCAAAGGACAAGAGTGAGGTAGTCTCAGTTGAGCTGACAGTCGCAGTGTGAG
>CAIGRF010120670.1:0-12141 GCA_903798235.1 Fraxinus ornus | reverse complement strand
CTCAAAGTTGGGGTTCAACCTTTATTGTTACTGTTGACATATTTTTAATGTAAGCCACGTTAAAAATAAACTCCACATTTATTGTTTCTCAAACAACTTGTACACCAACTTTTAAGGCTAGAAAATAAAAATTAATAAACAGTTGACTGTGTGAATTTTTGGGGAGAGAGGTAAAATGATGAAACTGTCTGCTTTCTTTTCTCTCTGTTTTTGTGAATTTGTGGGGAGAGGTAAAATGTAAATACAAGTTTTAAACTTTTAAGTGGCGGGGTATAGATTTATGTGGCTTACGTGGTAAAATGTAAATAAAAGTTTTTTCACTTTTAATTTAAATAAAATAAATTATCAAAAGTTTTTTAAAAAAAAATAATTAAATGCGGTGGTAAACGGGGCAAAGGCCCCGCCCCGCCTTAAATGGGTAACAGGACGGGAAATTTCTTGGCGGGGCGGGACGGGGGAGGCCGACCCGTCCTATTGTCATCCCCAAGTATTTAACAAGTGAGCAAAAACACATTTATCAGTAATGAACTATGAAACTAAATTGAAATTCTAATGATTCAAGATATATTAAGTTTAAATAGTAACCTAAATGAAATCTGGTTGGAAATTTAAAATCCGTTTTCTACTTTCTTTTTTCCCATCTCTTCCTTTCATTTACAATTCCATAATATACCAAATTCCTTTTTGTACACGCCATTTCTTCCCCATTTCTCCAATATGAAAGATCCATGACATTTAGCCCTTGTTTGAGTCACATTAAAATTTTCATTTTCATTCTTTTATCTATAAATTTTTCAATAAAATAATATTTTCCATCACATCAATAATTTTTCCTTCTTTTTCAACCACAAATTCTCCATCAATTTACTATTTCAAAATAATGTGGCTCAAACACTTAATTATTATTGTAATCAAGGAGTCCATTTGATGAGACCTCTAGAGCTAGTGGGTTGGTGAAGTGACAATCTGTTGCTCAACCAAACTTTTGAGTATTTCATTTGTGGACCATGCTGGTTGTACATGGGCCATGTACCATAGGAGTGTCAAGTGACGCCTCCCTATAGGTGGGGGGCCAGTGTCACATGGGCTTTGTACAACCATTATAACCCTTCATTTGTTGACACATTTTCAATCATCAGTCGCCTCCAACCTTGACAATCTCAAGATTCTTCATTTCACATACAATTTTTGTAGAAGAACCAAAGAAAAGGAAAAAAAATGTGAAAAGGGATGTCTAAACACTTTTGACCTATACAAGCACTAAGAACAAGGTATCCCCACCTCACCCACCACTAAATTAGCCTCCCAATGGCCCCCCGGGGCACATTCCAACTGCCAAAGGAGTGGGCTCTTATATGCTGGCAGTTCAGAGGTCGCGGGTTCGATTCGTGGGGCTCTTAGAAGGCAAGCTCTCTCATGGAAGACAGGATTATCTCCTGGAAGGCAGGAGTTCTCCTGAAAGGCAAGGTGCCATATGAGTTGACTTGCTCGGAACTTTGGTAGATCAGTAGGGGGGCTCTTGGACCATGACCAGTTTGGGGCATATCCCGCGATTTACCTGGTCTGCGTCTTGAGAGGCCAAGGCGTAGACTCCAGGATTAGTCGTCGAAAGTGGACACCTGGGTATCCAAAAAAAAAAATTAGCCTCCCAATAATTTGAAGATTTCTACTTTTAAGTGGTGTGTAACCCTAAAATTGTTATCTTTCAATATATTTTTGACACTCAATATCACATATTCTTCATAAATGAGAAAATGTCAAGTTATAACGTTCCAATCAAGGTGTCACAAAATGTGAGATACCAACAAGTGAATGTATTGGGACGAGAAATTGGTGACCACAATAATTAAAAGAAGACACCTGCAAGGAATGTAGTCTGGCTTTCCAACTACCACCTTTTGCCCTTTTTCTTTAAAAATACTGTCATCTCATTTTGCCTAAAACCTTTCTATCTATACCTTTGTTGATTTCACAAAACAGATTCCTGCACCATGAGTGTGAGATTTTCTTTCTTCTTAGTTTCACTTCTAGTGTTATTTGGTTGTGCTAAGGCAGATAATTCCAAGGACAAAGAAGAGTGTGCAAAATCATTGGTTGGTCTAGCAACATGTCTTCCTTATGTTGGGGGTACTGCAAAAGCCCCCACACCAGATTGCTGCAGTGGCCTCAAAATATTGCTGAAAACCAACAAGAAGTGCCTTTGTGTGGTTATTAAAGATAGAAATGATCCAGATTTAGGCCTCAATATCAATGTTACACTTGCCTTAAATCTTCCTCAAGTTTGCAATACCCCTGCCAATGTTTCTCAATGCCCTGGTAACTACTATCCTTTCTTTTAGGGTCTAAACAAACTTTTTGCATTCGGTCATATCTAGGACTATAAACTAAACTTGGCTTTAAAGTAGACTTTCTCTATCAAAATCGATTTTAAGGGTCAAAATGGACTCTTTCGTTTTGAGTTTTTGCCACTTATTGGTTTGTTCACAATGGACCATACACTTGTAAAGAAGAAAAAGGTTTAAAACATGAGTCATATCCATCATATGGAGTTCAACATAACAACAACACATGCTTGGGCGTACTTATATGTCTTGGAGACATTATTTCTTTTGGTTCAAAGAAATAAATTGTGGTTCTCACACAATAACCGTGTTTCCAACTTCACTTTTTGAAGAAAATAGCTTTTGCTTTTATAATTAAGAAAGCACTCCATGTGCTATTGAAGCATATGTTGGGAAAATTGAATAGGAATCAAATTATTATAATATTGTCTAGTCGTGTTCCGGAAAAGCACTTAAAGTAGGCCTCTACCCAGGTAATTGATTTTTGAATATTATATGTTGCAGCTCTCTTGAACTTGCCTCCAAATTCACCAGATGCTCAAGTGTTCTATCAAATTGGTACCAATAATAATACTGCTAGCTCCCCAGTTTCAGGAGGACCAAAAAATAGTGGTATGAACAACATACAATTTCCACTGATTTATTATTTCAATGATATATTTATGGGACAGTTGATTCTAAGCCTACAAGTGCTCCTGCAGGAACCAATAGTTCTCCTGGAACAGCAACTGCTCAGCAAATGAGTGCTGGTTTTTGCATTAAAAACAGATGGCTCGGATTAATCCTATTGTGGGCTTTCAGATCAAAATTGCTCCTGTAATGAAACTCAGATGTATGCTACTATTGGTCAAATACTATGCCTTGTTTGGTAGATGAGAATACGTAGTTCGACCCTAACAATATCTAGACGTGGGTGAATAGGTAATAATGCGGAATAAAATTAACTTAAGAATTAAATAGCAACAAGTCACTAATTTAATTATTATCCTAGATGGTTAAACATGCAAATCAATTTTTCCCATGTTTAAATATCGCAGATATAGGAAGCAATAAAGAAACACAAGAATGATCACGGACAAGCCCAATTGGGTAAAAACTCTGGGCACTTTGCAGTCAACAATCCACTATAAATGATTATTTAACTTACAATCTACCAGACTAGACGGCGATACGTACTATCTGATCTCCTAACTGCATTTCCTACAGCTCTCCTGGATTCAGTGCTCCTGCATCAATTCTCAGTTGCAATTTCCAAATCTCTCCTAGATTCTGCTATCCTGCAACAACTCTTAACTTTGTGGAATCGTTTATCTCCTGTGGATGCACGAAGAATACCGCGTTCTTCACCGACTAGAACTCAAGTCACCTTCCCTTGATCTTCAACAACTCTAACAGATACGAAGGAAGCAACAGTTTGATGTTTGGTCTATGTTTAAATATCGCAGATATAGGAAGCAATAAAGAAACACAAGAATGATCACGGACAAGCCCAATTGGGTAAAAACTTTGAGCACTTTGCAGTCAACAATCCACTATAAACGATTCTTTAACTTACAATCTACCAGACTAGACGGCGACACGTACTATCTGATCTCCTAACTGCATTTCCTACAGCTCTCCTGGATTCAGTGCTCCTGCATCAATTCCCAGTTGCAATTTCCAAATCTCTCCTGGATTCTGCTATCCTGCAGCATCTCCTAACTTTGTGGAATCGTTTATCTCATGTGGATGCACGAAGAATACCGCGTTCTTCACCGACTAGAACTCAAGTCACCTTCCCTTGATCTTCAGCAACTCTAACAGATACGGAGGAAGCAACAGTTTGATGTTTGGACTATGTATATGATGTTTTTCTCACCAAAAGCCCATTATTTGACGAAGGTTGAAGCCAAATATAAGAAAAAGATCTCACAGCATATGTTTTTCTCAATGTTGAACCTTGTAAAATACGTTCAAAGACATTTGGATATATATAGTTAGGTTAAGGAATGAATAGGTCGGGGAAAAAACCTTTAAAAAACGAATCAAAAATTTCTCGGACAACACTGTCGCTTGATCGAGGGCTTAGCGACAGTCGAGCGACAGGATGTCGCTCGAGCGTAGGAGAGGCGACAGTCTAACGATGAGGTTTTTGTTATTGAAGCTCGAGTCAAACCTTGGCAATAGTCTAGCGAAAATCCGCGTCGTTTGTTTCCTTCTTTTTCCATTCTCGAACCTTAGACCTAAAAATCATAATTTTGACAAATTTCACATTACTCCTTGACTTTTTACAACATTTAAACTTTAGTCCTTTTTGTTTATAGAATTGCTAATTATAGATAAAAACCTAACAAGCTTCTCCTTTGGCATTCTTTGATAAAACTACAATCTAAAGTCAATGTAGTAATCAAATGAAATTTACAGACTCAAAACAATGACACAACCACTACTGTCTTGAACGAATTCTACATCTCAATTTCCAATACCTGTTTTTGAAATAGACAACTCAAACACACAGTGTAAAATGTGTGGAAAACAATATTGAGTAAAAGCAGTGCAAGTGTAAAAGTGATTTGAGCAGTTTGTAATTCATATTGCATGTTTTCAGTTTCATAACATAAGCTAAATTAAGGCATAATATCAATGCAACACAACATATCAAAACGAAACATTGACACTACTAAAATATCAAAAACTTAAATTTAACAAAACTGAAAATATATCATGTAATCAAACGTTTTTTATACTTCAAATAGATGAAAACATTTACATCATTGTGACAGCAAAAAAATCAAAAAACTATATCATCTACTCCCCATTTCACAAAATGACAAGGGAATAACAAAAATCTATGCAACATCGTCTGAATCAGTTATCTCCTCGGAAGCTGCGCCATCATCCCAGTGGCGACGAATCTAATGAAACCCACACTGAATGTATCCAACCGCACCCTGAAGCGTAGTAAACTCGACAGTGTGTCGATCAACTGTAGTCTGCATCTGTGTAAGCTCAGCCATCATCCGAGCCTTCTGTTCAATCAGCACAGTCATCTGTCCCATAAGTGCAATGAAGGGTCAATGGGAACAGACGCAGAAGGTGTAATAGACTCGGTAGGAGAAGGAGCAGAAATAGATGACAATGGAATATCAGAGGACGGAGGAGCAAAGGAAAAGGTAGGAAAATTCGAAGTACCAAAAGAAATGAGGTCATCAACAGGATCAGCCGGCACAGTCGAGTCAACATACTGTGCTGGCTCAGAAGAAGCATGTGACCTGCTCTGAGCAATGGTAGAATGGCCAATCGGACGGGAAACCCGCCTTGGAACCCCATCTGGGAAGCTCACTTCCAGGGCTGTCACTAACCTATATATCAAACAAGCATAAGGTAGCCCCACCCTCGTCCCCGTGACACGAAAAGCCCACAAAATCTGCTGGCAAATGAATGAGGGCAAATCAATAGAATCGTCATGCAGCAGGGCATACAAAAATCGAGCATTCTCCATGGATAATGAAGAAGTATGAGATACAGGCCAAAGAATCATGCACACAATGTACAACAGAATCTGGCGATCAGTAGGAAGAGAACCAATGTGAATTGCATCGGGACCTCCATCCAATGGTGTGTTAAACACCGTCGAACGAACTAACGAGTCCGCCGGAAAAGTATCGGGGGTCAAGTACAGAAATAAAGGGTGGACAACTCTGGAAATGTGAGCTATGCTCGACACAACATCGGGGGCCATCTTAATCATCTTATCCCTAAAAAATACTCTAAAAGACAAACCGCTAACGTCGTGGATGTTAGCATAAAACTTATGAATAAGTAGACTTGGTAGAGGAACTAACGCGACCAACAACGGCTCCCAACCCTAGGAAGTGAATATAGCAGCGATGTCAGGGATAGATCAGACACAATGACCTCATGCTCAAACAACACAGGCCTTAAGGAAAATTGTGACCTAAAGGTGTCGTGGGCTACAACAGAAATAAACCTAGACCTATTGAACGAGGTAGATGTACCAGAGGACATAACAGAAATACGAGCTCTCTTAGGTGGCATCTGAAACGAGAGAGTTAATACATCAATACCTCGATATGGTAGTCAGGAAAGCGTGATATGCATGAATGCACGCAAAATGAGGCAAACAAGGTAAATGCAATGTGCCCTAGATTGAATGCTCAACGACATGTCGTGATGCCTAGACGTAGGTGACATGAAGACATGACGTGTGCCGTGATGTCATGCCACAGTGATGTGATGTCACCTTGCGGTGCCAACACAAACTGCAATGCAAATGACATCAACACAAAACAATACACAACCAATAAACACACCCAACAATGAACCATGCATCAAACACACAATACTTAAAGGAAAATACTCCACAATCTACCAAATCAACTCCAAAGACTATCCAAGCTCATGTCAAAATCATCCACAACATCAACCACATTCTCAACCACTAACACCACAAATCAATAACTAATTCTAATGCAACCTAATCATCTAACAATTCAAAAAGAACAAATAGAATGAAGAACACCCATGAAACCACCAAAATCGCGCCAAATTTGTCCAAAGAACGCAATATTCGGTGCAAAATTATGTGGGAAGTGAGGACAATCTATGAGAATCAAGAAAATATGGAGAATAATTCAACAAATTAAAGAAAAGATCCAAAAACATGCAAATAACTCTAAAAAGTCGAGAGATGTCGGAGAAATTTGGAAGTTTCAAACGCTTGGAAGGATTTGGATGATTTCACAAAAGTAAAGTTTTAAAATAGCATGAGTTTTGGCTTTTATATGAAAAGGGAATCAATCACAGCCGTTGGATAGAGGCACATTACATGTGGAACATTTAAATCTCTGCTTCATCTGAGCCATGTAATTCAAACGATTTATTTCACCAATGTCTCAGATCAGCTCGTGATTTTCACATGCCTGTCTCGGCGCGTTAGCCACCTTTGCAAGACGCGTAGCCATCATTGCACATTTAATGTGACGACTGTACGTGTATAGAAAGTTGTACCGCTTCAACTATCTTGTCTAAAAAATATGCGAAAATGTTAAATCATTGGCACCATTATCAAGGTCAATCATTAGCAAATCAGCATCGACAGTCATCACTTTTCTGCCTCAGCTTCAATTGAATTCAGCTATCTTCAAAGCGAACCAGTCTCAACGGTGTAACACTTTTCTGCCTCACCTTAATTGAATTCAACTATCTTCAACACAAATCAACATCGACAGTTCAATACTTTTTTGCCTAAGCTTCAATTGAATCTAGCTATCTTCAAGGCAATCAGCCTCGACAATTCAGCACCTTTCTGCCTTAACTTCAATTGAATTCAGCTATCTTCAAGGCATCAGCCTCGACAGTTCAGTACTTCTCCCAAGGGATAGAAATTTCCCAAAGAGATAGAAACTTCATTTATTACTAAATTCCACGCATAACATGAATAACTATACATGGACTTGCGGACTATTGTTATGACTCCGCCACTGGCATTGCTACGTGTCCGACCCATTGTAGTTGTGGACCTACTCCCGTCGAAGCATCGGCCATAGAAGACTAGGCCCTGGACAATTTTGAGGCTTGTTACTCATTTCGAGTAGTGACGGCCCACGTGCAAATGTCTTTAATTTATTGTGGAATGATTGATGTGGCATTTGTAAAAGTATATTTGTGTTTTGTCTTGTCAATAGGATGTAAGAGCATTAAATGCGTTGTAAGTTAGGAATGTTAAAATGATGGCTAGGATTAGATGTTTTGGCCGAGGAGATGAAGCCATGTGTCATTTCATCCAAAGGTCATCATCCTATTTGTAACACTATAAATACCCAATCCATGTAACCACTAGGGGAGAATGCATCTTCTAATACAAAAAAGCAACTTATATTCTTCTTATGCACAATGAGTTTCAGTCTTTTACTTCAATTTTATCACAATTGGTAATTATTGTACAATCGTATCCTGTATATTTTGCCGGATTTCGAACGGAAACATCTCGTGTTGTTGATCTTCTTCCACGTCTAATTTAGGAGCTATCTTGACCGTTGATCTGTTGTCACGTGTTGGGATTAGTTTGTGCATGCACGAGTGTGTCTGACATCTGTTGGTAGCATATTTTGATGTCAACAATTGACTTTTATTAAAATCTGTTAAATTTTTTATTAAAGACTTTGTCAAACAACCCTAAATTGAAATTTGTTGTAGTTTGACCTAAATTTTAGTAGGTATTGAAATCTTGGTTGAAGTGGTCTTAAAGAGATTAAATTGTAGAACGAGGAAAAAAAGTTGCCACAATTTTGTCAGCTAACCGCTACCTAAAGCACTCGAGCGGCGAAGTTACTGCCTGTCAGGTGCTCAAGCAGCTTATATATCCGAAGAAAATTTGCTTCCATTAGTTGATGTAATTTTGATCATCTTTCTAATCATAACATATTCTTTTGGATACTATATATAGTCCACGTGATTTTTGGCTCTCATATGACTTTGTATAAGTTACAAATACAATATTTTGTACTCTTTCTCAATTATTAATAAATTCTCAATTTTTCTGTCAATTATTCTCGTGTTGTGATTGTTACTTCATTTTATGCCATATAATTTTGTTTTTTCTATTTCTAACAAGTGGTATCAATATACATAATTCTTGTTCAAATTCTAACAAAAAACACTAAAGATAAAATATTTTTGTTTCCATTTAAAACAACACTTGTTGACCTCGAAAAATGGTTCCGACGTGGCCAACAGAAAAAGTCTTCAAATCAACTCTTCCTTGCACGTGTAGCACGGCGTCAGTCACCCGTGGCCTTTCTCGGAGGGGTTGGGAGCGACCGCGAGCACTCCGACGGTCAAATCAGTTTATGTTCAACCGAAAAATAGTTCACCGACGGTGGAACACTCGCCAGGAAAACTGTTGATAGAAATGTATAATGATAAAGATGCTAATGTGTGAGAGAGAAATATTACTCAAGTTTGCTATGTCTATTGGAGAGAATGGGATTCGACCCTTTCTTTAGGTACAAGTGTGGTGTATTTATACCAAGGATGAGAGGAGGAGAGCCGTCGAATGAGGAGACACGTGTTATCAGATCCTCAGAGCTCGTCCTATCCTAAGCGTCAAATCTGCCTTTCTATAAGTTGGCTAGTATTGAATGATTCTGACAAAAGCAGCTGAATTGACCGTTTGGGTCCTACCACATGTCCCATCAGTCAGGGATTTGACTTTAGGAAGATCTTTGAATAAGAGATCTTCGTTGGGGCAAGGTGAGGCAGGAGTGGAGTCGTAGAAGCGGAGTACGGGCCTTTGCATCCGCGGTGTATCGCAGTTGAGTTCGGTTCATTTGCTAGCATCTATCCAGTTCGTCCCCAGTGTAATCACTTCGACTTATGCAGTCAGCTCGTCCCATGCGTAATCACCTCGACTGCCACGTGGCGCGGTGCGAACCACCCCTGCTGACACGCGGTAGGTGAGGTGGCGGGCCTAACTCGGGCCCATAACAACACTCTTTAATTTTCGTACTCATTTTTTAACCACACATTTACACAATAAAATATTTTACATGTAAACCTAAAATTTTCTCTTCTTTTTAACTACACATTCTCAAAAAATCAATATTCAAAACGTCAAATTTCTTCTTCTTTTTTTTTTTTTTTTCAAAATAATGACGTTCAAATAGGGTTAAAGATTATCATGACATTACGATCTATCCCCTTAAAAAGAATTTTATACTGGAAACATTTGAGATATCGCTCCCTCATTTCGTAGTAGGGCTAAAATTGTCCTGAAAATAATTCTCACTTCATGTGATATTTAATATATTATAGATTTGTAATGAAATAATTTATTTTCTAACTTTTAATACAGAAAGAGAGTTTCTTTTAAAAAATTCCAACTTATTGCATTACTTGATTGATTGACCACTAATTAGATAATTAGCTTTGATGCTTGTTTGTTGAGGTATGCTATAATTTTAATTGAGAACAAATAAATGTTAAATTTTGGGTGTGTTTGATGAGTGTATTTTGTATATTTTTTTAGGCCATTAAATTATGATATTTCGTATTACTTTTGATAAATTATAGTTTAATCTTGTGCATTTATCGTTTGTTAGGTAAATCTCGGTGATTGAAGTAAAATTGGAAGGAAAAAAACTAAAATGGGGCTAAAATGGAAGGAATTTAAAGTTTGGGAACCAAAGTGCAGATATCAAATGGGTGATTTGGACCACAAAATGATAATTGGAGAATGCTAGGGTCAATTAAGCGTAATTAAAAGTCAAATGAGTGAAATATAGTCAAAGTAATTTCACAAATCCATTTTCATCCAACCCAACCGATAATTGATTGGGTTGGGTCGGGTTGGGTCGATTTGTGCTTCAACCTAAACCCTACTCAACATGATTGGTTTAATCAAGATTTAACCTAATACAACCCGTGTAAATGTTGAAACCCAACCCAATCAAGTATCGGTTGGGTTGGTCGATTTGTGACAACTTGTCAACAAAAATTAAAGTCATCCAATTTTCTATTATACTAAATTCGGATAGACAAAATTAAATAGTAAGAAACACTATAAATACCCATTCTATGTAACCATTGGGGGAGAATGCAACTTCTGATACAGAAAAAGCAACTTATTTTCTTCTTATGCACGTTAAGTTTTAGTCTTTTACTTCGATTTTATCACAATTGGTAATTATTGTACAATCGTATCATGTATATTTTACCGGATTCCGAACAAAAACATCTCGTGTTGTTGAGCTTCTCCCACTTCTAATTTAGGAGTGATCTTGACCGTTGATCTGTTGTCACATGTTGGAATTATCTTGCGCATGCACGAATGGATCTGAAATCTGTTGGTAGCTTATTTTGATGTCAACAATTGACTTTTATCAATTTTTGTTAAATTTTTTATTAAAAACTTTGTCAAACAACCCTAAATTGAAATGTTCAAAATTCAATATGAAAATTGTTGTAGTTTGACCTAAATTTTAGTGGTATTGAACTTGGTTAATGCCCCAAGTACCGGGCTAATTTTCACAGGGCCTTTACAGGTCACTCACTGCAGAGCCGAGCCCACCTCTGCATTAAAAAAAACTGTGGCCCCACCTCCCTTGTATCTAACCTGGTAGGGGCCTGTAAATCAGGCCCCTGTACTTGTAGAAGGGTTCTTGAAATTTTGGTTGAAGTGGTCCTAAAGAGATTAAATTATGGAACGAGGAAAAAAAGTTGCTGCAATTTTGTCAGCTAACCGCTAGCTAAAGCGCTCGAGCGGTGGAGTTGCCACCTGTCAGGTGCTCAAGCAGCTTATATATCCGAAAAAAGTTTGTTTCCATCAGTTGATGTGATTTTGATTATCTTTCTAACCATTACATATTCTTTTGGATCATATATATAGTCCACGTGATTTTTGGCTCTCATATGACTTTGTATAAGTTACAAATACAATATTTTGTATTCTTTCTCAATTATTAATAAATTCTCAATTTTTCTGTCAATTATTCTTGTGTTGTGATTGTTACTTCATTTTGTATCATATAAACTCGTTTCTTCTATTTCTAACAAGTGGTATCGATATACATAATTCTTGTTCAGATTCTAATAAAAAACACTAAAGATAAAATATTTTTGTTTCCTTTTAAAACAACTCTTTAATTTTAACTCATTTTTAACCACATATTTACACAATAAAATATTTTACACGTAAACCCAAAAATTTTCCCTCTTTTTTAACTACACATTCTCAAAAAAAAAAAAAAAAAAAAAAAAAAAAAAAAAACAAAAATTTTTTAAAATTTTTTTTAAAAAA